>APFE030823817.1:19990-58503 GCA_000404065.3 Pinus taeda | reverse complement strand
TTTTCATAAAGGAAAGCGAAAGTAGACTTTACTTGTTTGTTTCTAAGATAGCCACCAATCTTAGTGGGAATAACAGCATCCGAGTGGACACTATTCCCGGTAACACCAAGGTGTACCTTTTTCGTAAATAGTCAATCTCATCCTGAAAAAGGGGTAAAAGTATACTGAGATGATGTCAATTCATTTAATTTAACGAGTTCGAAATGAAAAGTACTCGACGATATTTTCATGTTTCGAGAGTCAAAAAATAGATTAAAGATGACTCTGGGGGGTTCCTTTTTCATTTATTTTTAATGAGTTTGAAAAAGAGATAAAATAAAAACTCATCTTGAATCAGTCAATAATAGTCACATGTTCACAAAAAGGTACCTATAATTGCACAAGGAAATTCACGCATCACCGATATCGAGAAATAATAATAAAATATTAATAAATTTTTAGCAAAAATGAACTCAATAGTTACAAATAAGCCATAAGTAAAAAAAAAATTACCATTTCACCAAAGTAAGTTTTGAGAGTGCATTTGTTCCCTATTTTGCTTGATTTTCAAACAATCAATGTAGGAGATCCATTGCATCTTTCCTCGAACCGTCTTCAGCAGGTAAGAGCTTTGTCTATACTATTACAACTCATTGTATTTTTATACCTTTTAATTCATTTTTTGCTTGTCAGTAGGAGGATTTTTGTTTTTAAACCACACGGGAGATCATCGTGGGTATGCTCATTGGACCCGTAATGATCGCTCCTGAGCCAAAAGGCCCTATCGATGGCATCTCTATGTTAATAAAAACAAGTGTGATGTTTCCAGGGCGGAATTTTTTGAAGGAGAAACCCTCTTTAAAGCAAAAATTCTCAGTTTTGATCCATGAAAAAGTTTCTAACTTGTGTTTAATGATGTTTTGCAGGAGATTTCTACCACCATAGTGATAGAATGGAAAGAACAGGGCCATGAGGAAAAAGACCATCAGGCAGCCCAAGATCCTAAATGTATCAATGCTCTGAGGAACTGTGGATTGCTTAAGTTCTTCAGAACTACAGGATTGAGAGCTCAAATGGAGTTGTTGTATTTGATCAATTTATGGGACGTTGACCGAGAAATCTTCATAATCAAATATCGAGAGCTAGTGTCGGAGCAAACAAAAATTTATTTCATCACCAGATTGTCTAGGAGGAGACAGACAGTCCAACTCTTTGGATCTCTTCCAGGAGGTGAGAGTACGAGTAGTCTTGTCAGGTGACATTGCCCATGTTCTAAGATGACCAAAGGTGGGAAAGTGAAGATAGAAACAGTCACTAATCATCCCCTGAGAATGATTACGTTCACCATACCTCACATATCTAGCACGCAAGCTCTTCATGAAGCCTCACAATCACAATTCTGATATGCATTAGATTGTTTGACTCCCATAGTATTCAACTGGTGTGGAGGACTACCAGACAATATGAAGAGACAAATAACCAAGGGTAAATGAGGGAACTTGAAATAGTTTGGTTTCAGTTCAATACTGGTTACTTTCTTCCTAGAGAGAGTGCCTTTGTTTTGGAACCAATTTAGAGATGTACCAAATCATGCCCCCCAGGATCTGAGGCTAGTGTGGTGGAGTGAGTTCATGCCTCGAGGGGGAGGGGGCCAATAGATGCATTTCCCTCCAGAATTTTTTGGTTAGCTACATCTCTAATTACTTGTTGTGGACAATTATGCTTATGCCGACATGGATTTCAGATGGGATCTAGATCTACCTCTGCCACCAAGAGAACAGTGGGCTGCCACGGGTAAAACTTGTTTTTTGATTTTTTCAAGTTTTATGAATTTTTTTTGTAAAAGTGTAATTGAGATTTAACTTGTGATAAATGTTTAGATCTTGGACTGGAAATACCACCTAGCATGTTGCCAATAGCACGACGAGCAACCCATCAGATAGTAGGTGTTCATTATGAGGAAGGGGCAAACCCCTTGATAGATATGGAGTGCAACTTGGATGTGATTACTTGGGGGATACAAAAGTATGTCACCATATATTAGGTGCCACTAGGATGGCAAAGGCACACCATAGGAGTGTCAGCGATACTGCATCAGCTATTAGGCCGAGTTATCAAAGCAGTCTCATGCTACCATGAGCATTGTCCAAGTTGATAGTATTTCTAGTTACTTTTACACATTTTGTAGGGCTTGAAAGCCAAGTGTCTCAAAACACTTCATTTTTTGAGATTTTGATGTAAAAACTCTAAAAAATGCGATATATATATATATATATATATATAATATAATATATATATATATAATATATATAATATATATATATATATATCGATAGTCATGTTTTATTTTCTACTTATGTGTTCATGTATTATGATGATGTGATTGGTTTTATAAATTACACAAATGTCTACAAGAACATAGTTTTCTAATGCATTTGTTAATGTATTCAAATTGCGTGGAATATGTTGATATGTGATAAAATAAAAAATTATTTCCAATAATCAAACATGTAGATACATACGCAATAGCTATGGATTTATTATCGAGTAATGATTGTTTAACTATAACACAACTAGTTGTGAATCTAACTTGACAACTAAATCTCTAATGCCAAGAGCAATTGTTTCTGATAATAGTTCAATGACTGCACCGTATTCAACAATATTGTTAGTTGTTCGACTGAGGCATATACCATGTAAGTCAATCAACTCACCATCAGGGTACATTTCCTTAGGATATACCTCATGGGTATTGCTAATTTCTGAATTGAATCTAACCATATCCACCAGGAATAATGGATTGGCGAGTTGGACATAAGCTCATGCGTGTGGAGTGTAAGATGGATTGACCAAAGCTTGCGAACAATATGGGACATAAGCATGTTGGAGTGGAATATGAGTCATATAAGGTTGTTGATACTAGATATTACCCGTCTCAGACGGACCAACAAGGTTAGGAATACCACCAGAATAAGGTTGATTGACTCCAACCATGTGAGATTGTAATCCACTCACATGGGTTTCACTTGACACAACAGGAATATTCGGATTTTCCCCCCTAGGTGGTGGTACATTTTTTCCACTTGATGGAGGGGTGGTAGAACTAATTGAAACCTGATCTGAAACAGTCGATACCAGAATTGACGGTATAGGTTGCGATGGAATTGTAGGTTGAATGAGAACTAACATGACAACAATTTATACAGAAATTTGAGAATTTGGATTTGGAATAAACGAACCAGTAGTAGTCATGGCATTTGAAGATCAAATGGGATTTTGATACAAATATGAAGCACTAGGAGTTCCTGAAACTAACTGGGCTAAGGTTGTGTAACCAGGTGGAAACATAGGCCCATTGGTTTCAGGAAGTGTGTGAGATGGGACTCTTCATATAAAAGGAAATCCTTCTGGAGGAAATTCATACCCTTGTTCATCATCGACATGGGGAGTATGAGTAGTGGAAACTTCGAAATGAACCGGAGAAGAGGTTGGGAACTCACCTTCTGAATCCGTGGGTGGAAACAATCAGCGAGATCAAATCCAAGATGTATGAGGAGATAGATCTAAAGGAACACCAGGTTGATCGTAAGTACTGTAAGGATGCTAAGGAGATACCACAAGAGGGTTAAATAACAGATTCAATAGATATAAGACAAATCTTTATCGACTCTTAGGGGTTTCTGGATCAGATTCTTCAGGTGACAAGGAACCCAAAGGTGGTGGACAAGAAGAAAGGGGTTGAATGCTCGGGACAATCCCAATTTCAAAACATTGAGCTTCAAGTGACTGAGGAAGTTTTGGGTGAACACCTTGTGAATACCCTTCAGTATCAAACAACGAAGGGGAACTTTGGGGTGAACTCAATGGTTCAGCCACAATGACTTTCTCTCAAGAGCAAAAAAAGGAGAGGAGATTCATTGAGGGCTGATTAAAAATAAAATTTACAAGGATTTACTCAATATTGGGCCAAGAAGAAACTACATGGGTTCGACATGTTATCGTTGACATTTATTTCTTGAATTTGAAACAAAAACTTTGCCTTTTCATGTTTTAAGAGTCGAGAAAAGGACGAAAAAGTGACTCTAGTAGCTTTCATTGGTTAAGCGAGCTTTAAAGGACAAGTGCTCAATCATATTTTCAAGTTTGAGGTAGAAAAGATCGAAATGACTACTCGGGATACTCTAGGAAAAAGGGATTACCAAGTAACTGTGAACTGCAATATATACCTTAGAAAATAAATTCACTGATAACTTGACGTACGTGCAGGCAATCTCCCTGAATGTTGTTTTCGGTGTATCATGTTTACAGGGCAGCAAACTCAACTTTCTATCGATAAAGGTTTTCAACCTATAAGGGTCTCCCTTTTTATACTCAACGGTACATGGAACACAATTTTGTGCTAGTGTTATCTAATGCAAGAGTATTGTAAATGAAAGTTGCTGAGTTTTATAGACGTTGGAACATGTCTCTAGCCTAGACCACTAAGTATGAGCATTAATGTTTCAAATGCTCCTTAGATTAATTGAGGTAAATTTTAAGTTTATCTTTGAATTAAGTTTCATTTTTTAGGGCCCAATTATGTCACTTGTTCCTAGAATTAAACTAAATGATAAAAATGAAACTTTTCATTTGATGAAGGCTATTCTAACAAAGGAAGAGAAACAACCAATCAATGCATCAATACAATTTTTCAATGCAATAAGTAAAAATGAAATCTAATATTTCATTCTACTAACAAATGCAATGCCGTAGAAATGAAAATATTTTCCTTTTCACTGAAGATGCAATAATGATCTTCCTTTCACTTTAATGCAATCAATGCAAACTTGTGCAAAAGAGCAAAATAAAATGCAAACAATTCACTAATCATGGAAATCTCTTTCACTTTCTTATTTGAATGTAAGAACTGTTTCGAAAATACTTCAATGATATACATTTTCACTTTCCAAAACACAAGAACAACAAGTACTTTCTTTAAATCCAATCAAAAACAAACAATTTTGTAATCTATTGCTTGCTAATGGAACTAAAGTGACTTTCAAAGCATCTACTTGATTTGACACTAATGAAAACAACGTTAAACCAAAGAACCAAAAGTGACTTTCAAAAGATGTCCAAACGCAACAAGATTCTTTGAACAAAGGTAATTGGCCTTTAAAGAATAGATCAATAAGTGAATGAAGAGTGACCTAGAAACCTTAGGAACCCTAGAAAGCAAATCAAGCCTCAAACACACTTAAACCAAAGAAAGAGGCAATTGCAGTCATACAAACACATCAACCAAGACAATGACACTATAATCACACTGACAAACCACTGCTAGAAGGAAAAATACTGAAATCAATAATAAAAAGCCTAATGTTCTTTAACCTCTGGGATCATCGCACCTGTCATAGGTAAAATAGCGATAATTGCGACTGTAATTAAAACATCCACGATGTCATCGCGACTGTCAGAAATAAAACCATGTTTGGAGAGAAAGATGAGATAAAACTAAGAAATCTTCAAGATCAACAAAAACTAAGAACCTTCAAGCAATCACTAGCAAGTGAAAAAATTTACAGACAAACAAACAAGCCTAAAAATGAACGGTTGGTCTAACTCAACAAAAAAGTAGGATGAAGGATTGAATGGAAAGGATCATAGCTTCCTCAGCAGACTCACCATTTTGTTGTCTAGGTAAATCCTCTCTATGAGCAGAGACGATCCTTCTAGCCCAATGAAAAGTACTAGCAACCTATGTGACAATCTACTAGATACTTTCCTAAGTTACAATTGAAAAGAGAGACGAAGAAGATGACCTACCTCGTTCTAATGCTATCAAGTCATCCTTTGTTGAAGATCTTGAATCACTTGTGTCACGGGCTCGTTCCTACCACTCACAGCATTTATGCACCTGCATAAGAGATCAAGACACAACAAGGGATGCAAATACCAATAGCATATTCAAAAGCAACCTACTTAACTGATCAAGGAATGTTAAGATAGATGAGACATAAGCATACACATCAATGGAAAATGAACCAGCAGTTGTATATTAATAGAAAAGAAGGGGAAGCATACAACCAAGCCTTGATGTTGATAGGCCCTCCTTGAATGAATTTCCAAGTCCAAGATAAGCTCTCCAAGCCAAATGAGTAGCATATAAGCACAATATTAGCATAAGGGTGAAAATAGACATACACTAACCATTTGGGAATGGGAGAGGATGGATATATAGGTTGGGAAAGGGAGTTAGGATCTCTCCAAAGATAGGATTAGACCCTCATCTCAAGCAGGTAGATCATAGGGATAAGACCAAGAGGCCAAGTTGGGAGAAATCAACCTCATCTACATCAAATAACCTCCAGCTCGCTGCTCTAGAAGCTTCTAGATCACAAAGCTTCTCATCCTCTTTGGGAAAATTGCCTTTTTGGGATCATCGCGGGTATACAAGTAAACAAAGTGATGCCATCATGGGTTGAGTATAATACAATAGGTGACCATCACAGTTTTTAGTCTCATAAGGGCGATGATTGTCAAATTAGGGTTTAAGAGTTATTTCCTTCAAGGGAAGCTCAAGGCATTTTCCAATCAATGTCTTGGGAAGGATCTGAGCTACATATATGAATGAGTAAACTTCATAATGGTCATGTTTATGGCACTTTGGGGTATGTCACAGGGAATTCCAAGAGGTGTGACAAAATATTGTGTAACAGTATGCATTTAACCTATTTGGAGGTTGATCAGGTGATCATGTTCTAAGTGAAGAAAATGCTCAAAATTGGAACTGATCAGAATTGGTTGAAACCAGAACGAACAGATAGATCTCATCGTCTTGATTTTGGCATCATAAATGGTTCAAAAACTTGACATCATATGGAGGAGTTATCACATTTTTAAAATTCCCAGTAAACTACAAATTTTTGAATTTTGGAAAAAATTTAAAAAAGAATATTCCAAGGAATATTCTCCAAAATATTTGTTGGAATATTATGTTTGGTTGGACCAATCAAAGGCCGAAATGTGGCAATCCCAAAGGCTGCCACATGGCCCTGAATTGATATGTTAAAATTTTTATGCATCGAACAGGATCGAACCCGTGACCTCCCGCATACAACTCTACAGGCCTGACCGTTCGCGCTACATGTTTTTTCTTAACCAATATAGAATGTGGGTTGTATTTATTGGGTTAAAGTTTATGGTTTGAGGGATAAACCACCAACAGTTACACACCAACAGTTCTGACTTGATCACACGTCGATGGTTACGACGACGATTACGCCAACGGTCAACAAACCCGCCAGCGCAAACTGTAACCACCGCCCCGAATCGTTGTCACATGCACAGATTCCACTGACAGTTAGGATCAACCCAGCGGTCCAGTCTGGCAGACTACTAAATTTTAGCCACTTTTGCCAAAGTTAATGAAGCTAACTGCAGTTACTCCAATTTTGGTGGAGTTTCCTTATGCCAACTTGGACAAAACTTCAGTTGGTCATAACTTTCAGTAGACAGAACCTTTTGGAGTGAATTTGTTTTTTATTTCGAGAATTCTGAGCATTCCAGAGCGAATGATATAGGTTGCAGAGTGAGCAGAGCTTATATTCAAGAACTTTTTCAGCAGAGAAGCTTGGAGAGCCATCAGGGCCTAGGGAGTGTTGGAGTTGTATTGGGCTATGGTTAACCATTGGAGATGAAACAAAAGCCAATCTTTATTGTTTTCTATGTTCTGAACTCATTTCCATAGATTATTTTTCTTGTCTAGGCTTTCTTATCACTGTATAACCAATTTGAGCATCTAATAAGAGCAAGGACATGCCCATTTGGGGGTCTTGGACCCGACAGATGTAGCCCAGGAGGGGTGAACTGCCTCATCAGCTGCTGTGTTATATTATCTGATTTTTCTTGCTGTGTTTTTCAAATTTAATATGCTAAATAGTAAAATGAAATAATACTCCTTCACACATAAGACTGAGAAATTTACCAAAAACACTTTGTTTCAATTGCAAGACATGAGTAATAGTTTGCACATATAATTTAATGAAAATGAATACCTTGAATAGCAAATACAAGTAGTTTAATTTTCAAATCAGAGGTGCAATCAATTGGCTAAGCAAGAGATAGTCTGTAGTGGAACTTTCAACTGCAGAGGTAGAATACATGGCAGCCACTCATGCAAGCAAGGAAGCAATTTGTTTATAGAGAATGTGTTCAAGTATGTGGTTAGTACAATGATCTATAAGGATAGACTGTGACAGCCAAAGAGAAACTTTCTTGGCAAACAATCCTGCTTGTCATTCAAAGAAAAAGAACATTGATGTCCAGTATCACTTTGTGAGGGATATGGTTGAGGATAAAAAGGTGTTGCTAGTAAAGGTGCATACTTTTATTTTTAAGAAAACTGCAGATGCATTGACAAAGTTTGTGAGCACTGAGAAGTTCTCCTCGTATAGAGAAGTGATGGGAATTGCAAGGATGGATCAATTAATAAGCTCTCATGTGGCTTCATGTGGAAAGAAAACAAGTGGGGGAATGTTGTTTGTGTGTTATATTTTTTCCACGACTACCCCACGTGCGGGGGGTCACAAAGGGGATGACAACAGGCCCTTTACATTGCGTCGGGCATAGCAAGGGGATCACTATCGAGGTACCACCCTCCTGGTGCGGGGCAATGCCCCAGGAATTTTTTTGGACCCTATATTAGGTGGGTGGAACTACCTATGGTTTTGTGCATGGATTTCACTCATGGTTTTGGGCATGATGGTATTTTGTAGGTTCGGTCAAGGGAACTACGATTATGTTCTAATCTAAGGTTAATGGATTGGGGTTATGGATACTTTGGCATATATTATATATATTGTAACATTGAAGGATATATGAAAAATCAATCTCGATGTCCCGGTTTTAGGATCTAGAAATCTTTGTGTATATATGTTTTATGTTTTATGCTCTTGCCATTGTTTATTTTCTGTTTTTTTAGAATTCGTATGCTGGTAATTTCTATACAGGGTTAAAACCTACACATGTGACAAGAGGCTACCATGATGTGATTCAAATCCCCATGTACAGTTAAGGAAGTGGAACCGACAAAACAAAACCATTATGAATTTCCATACATGCTACAGAACCTTCAGGAGCCAACCAACCCATCCAGGTGACCAACCCCTGAGAAAAATTGAAATTTCATTGATCTAGACCTTCAACCACTCCAATGATAAGTTATGCATGAAACTGATGCCTTCCAGTTGCTCCCATAGCAAGGCATGCCAAGGACTGTGGAATTTTTGAGCCAGTTTTGAGCCAACGACCACAATTTATGTGCCACTTTTTCAGGGCTAGGGCTCAGGCCAGTACCCATAACTTCATGAAAATTTTAGATATGATAAGTAATAATGGAATAAGGCTACTAATGCAATCATTGGTACAACTACTTGATCTGACCTGTACTAATCATGACAATCATTTTGTCAAACATGTCACAAATATGTAATCTACAGGTCATAAAAAAAAAAAAATTGAGCAGAGGGGGTCTCATCACAGGGGCCTCACTCAATAAATATTGGACATGTCACGTGCGTTCATGGCATACTAAGAAATACCCCTAATTTGATTACATATTGGAAAATACCTCTAAAAAAAAATTATTTAACCCCCTACCAATATGGCCCCAATATACCTTCCCAATTAACCTTTTTTATACCCCCTTATAATTTTCATTAACTTTGAGCTCCATTTTTTGTACTTGCCAATATAAAAATCATTTACCCCCTATTACATGCTCAATATATCATGTCATTTTTCCTCAATATATATCACCCAATATGAATGCACGTGGTATGGTATTGCTCCCCCAGTGAAGCCCCTGTGGGTCTCATACTTATATGAGATTCGTAAGGAAGCATTGATGCCTTATCACAATAGATGAATTATCATCTATTAAGTCATATATTCATTATTCATTATTTTTCTAATCAAAACATGATGAGAGCCATACATCATAAAACATAAAACATATTCATAACCAACATAAATAATAAAGATATAACAACCATAATAATCATGTATGAAAACGAACATTTACACATGAAATACCAAGGAGAAGGAACTCTTATTAATGAATGCATAAGCCAACCAGGGTTGGGAATTCCACGAACCACCCGACCATAGATTGGCTTAACCAAATATTTCTTTCAGCCAATCACCCATTTATCTATTTTTCTATTATTAATTTTTGTTGTGCTAATAACAATTACAAATGTCTAAACATATGCCTGCTTATTGCTTCTTGTACTGAGGATTCATTAGATGTTTGTGGATGTAAACAGGTAAATTTCCTTAAGTTTAAAAAGACATTCATGAGAAAAATAGCTTCAAAATAATACTAAACAACAGACATTCAAAGTATAGCAAACCATCAAAGGGACACTTTAACACAATGTTTTGATGAAGGAGTTCACCCCTCCTGGGCTACATCTCCTTGGTCCAGTATCCATGGCTTGGGCCTCTATATTAGCTCAATGTGTAAAAATGTTGTTTTAGATAGCTCTATGGCTCCTGATACCTGCACTAATGTGTTCAGAATGTCCAAATTAGCCAAGAACACTTCTTCCTTAGCTTAATTTGGTTGAAAATTGCCTTCTCTATGACTCAGTCAGTCTTTTCCTAGAAAAGTTTCGCTAAATCTAGAATGACTACAGTTAGCGCGCTAAATTTGGAGGCAAACCTGAATTTGGGGGCTTCCCCAAAACCTCCGTCATTTTAAACTTGGGCTTAGCTATCGTTAAGTTTCGCTTAATTAAGTATAATCCTGGATTAGTGGCCCACTAATCCATAATTAGCGATAACCATAGAGTTAGTGCTAACCACAAACGTTGGAACTAGACACATGTTGCGGTTTTGTTGGAGTTTATCAGAACCATCAGAGTGGTTAAGTGTGGTATTAAACATGTGGTTTTTGGTGGCTTGTTCACATGCAGAACCGTTGCGGTGTGGTGAACTGTCTGCTGGGTAAACCATTTGTCATTACAACTATCGTGTTCACAAGTTATGCATTAAATTGTCGCAGTAATGGTCTATGCTATTAGAAAATTATATATTATAGAGCAATGGAACACAAAATATTGCAGAAATATAAACACAGAAAACACATAAAACAAGAGAGACACAGATATACGTGGTTCACCCAGTTTGGGCTACGTCCACGGAGAAACAGCCAGTCCTTCCTTTTATATTATCTAGCAAACTGAAGAGATACAACCTACGGCAAATCCACTGTAATTCCCTCTTCGCTCTCAATCTCCTCTCACTTACTCACTCATAATACAAATATATATAGACACAATACAATTCCCTCATATATAGTGAGGGGTTGCCTTCTAGGAAACAAATACCTAAATTAAACATAACTTCTAGCGTCAAATCTCTGCCTAATGAATGGCCCGGGTTGACTACGAAATTACAACATTTTACAAGGCAATTTTACATCTATTTTTAGCTTCAGGGTCGCTAACCCCAATCCCCCCGCCAAGGGGGGGCTCCCGGAGGTCACAACCGCCCCCCGCTGGATCCCCCTATAGTGAATATTTTACGAGCGCCGTTGCTGCCCCATTACGAACTCGGGTCCAATGCAATGATACCTTCGACAACAGAAGATAATCAAGCTCCACACAAAACACATGCAGGAGCCGCCAGGTCATATAACTATAACTGTTTGCATTTTGTAACATTGTGATCACATGCGAAGGGCTAGCCTGTAGGCTAGCCCTCCTAATCGCCAACCCCAACATTAATAAACTTTAAATATATGTTGTGAACCCATGGGGTAAGGAACACCCAGTAGAGGAGTTGGTTAAGGCATGTGGATTGTGCTAGAGGTCATGAGTTCAACCCCGAATTCAACCAAATTTTGTTGAACTAAACTCTGTTTAGGTTGTTGGGAGGTGCCACGTGGTGGCCTCCGGGATTGCCATGTGGCATTCTTCCATTGATCCAAAAATAAACCAATAAGAATGCACCAACACACCACATGTATAGCCCAATGAAACGATGCCACTTTTCCACCTGTGATTCATTGTTGACCACTGTTGACCATGCCTAGTCACCTACCACGTCAGTAGTACGGACTCTTGATTGTGCAGTGACTGGGAATTTTTGTTTGCAAATTTCGCATATTTAGCTAAGTGATCAGGACACAAAAAAATTCTCATACGAACTCATTTTTTGACAAAAACTAGTTGCATTAGGATTGTTTTTCCAAGACGAACACAGTCGTTCAGGTTTCAAGCCATTGTGAGAACTTTTATTTTTGAGCTAAATATTGAGCACCTGACCATTCCTCCCCACTAGAAGCCTTTTTTGGACCCCAAAATATATTATCAAGTGTTCAATGGGTGAGGGTACAGCTCCCTCACCTTCTCGATCTGCAACCATTTCACTTGAGAAGGATTTTTTCCCTTGAGTCCCACTCTAAGGTATTCGACATCCCCTCTCTTTGAATTTTTGATTCTTTTGTCCAGTATGAGATCCTGCTGAAGTTTATCAAGATATGATGGTGATAAATAATCTATTGATGGCATCTGAACATGATCTCCTTGATCATCAATCAAAGGAGGCTCAAACAATCTTAAATTCTCAACATTAGCAACAGAGTATATTTGCATATAAGGAGGTAAATCAAGCTTAAAAGCATTATTACCAATCTTTTCTAGAATTTTGAAAGGACCATAACGGATTGGCTTAAGATTTTTACATTCCCCTTGAATTCTAACTTTGCTAATATATAACTAAACTTCATCGCCAACTTGAAATTTATGATCAACCTAGTGTTTTTCATGCCTTTCCTTGTAGTTTCTTTGACTTTTCTCCAGTTGTTCCTGCACTGTATGATGTATCAACTGAATTTGCTCTATGAAATTCCTTACCTTATTGATGCCGCTATGACCTTCGATGGAGACATATTTCTCAAAGATGAAGTCCAATGATGATCTTGGAAAGTACCCATAACATGCCTCAAATGGCGATGTGTTTGTGGAAGAATGCTTTGCCCTGTTGTATGCATGTTGCATGTAATGCAACTATTTATCCCACAACTTAGGATGTTTGCTACAATATTCTCTAAGAAGACGAATAATTGTTCTGTTGACCACCTTGGTTTGTCCATCTATTTTTGGATGAAAGGTTGTACTCTTCTTCAACTTTGTGTCCATCATGTCCCACAAATTTGACTAAAAAATCCCAACAAATCGAGAATCTCGATCACTTACAATAGAAGTAGGAAGACCAAAATGAACCCAAATGTTTTGGAAGAAAATTTGAGTTGTTTATTCATCTGTAATTTTCTTTTTACATGGTGTTAGTATGCACATCTTGATGAGGCAAATTAGCAATGATGCACATGGGCTTCATCATGTCCCTCTTTCGAACAATGTTTGCATGTGATTTTCTCCCCTTATTTATTCACACTTGAATTCTTCTTTCCCTTTCATTTTCCACCCTTCTCTTTCTCCTTGCCCTTGAATGGTTTCCTCTTACCACCCTCTTCATGAATGTTCTTTCCTCTAGATTCAAGGTGCATGGCTTGCACACATACCTCATCTAAATTGTTTGGATTGAACATAAGAATATTATGTTTCAAATAGGAATGTAAACCCCCAATATATTTCAGCAGTGTATCTTGGGAATAAAAATTCACTCCTAACAACAAAGTCCTTTTTCTAAACTCCTATATATAATCTTGGACTATTTTTCCTTTAAGCTATCAAAAATTATGCCAACACATAATTGCTTTTTGCATATAGGCTAAAGGATAAAACTGTCTTTTAATTGCAGAAACAAATTCAACCCAAGCGATGGATATCTTACCATAGATTCACATTTCCTCTTAATTCTTTGCTTCCCACCAAACTCAGTCCTTCTAGCCTCAATGAAGCCAACTGGATCTTTATGTCATCTTCTTGAAGGTTTTGAATTCTGCATTATATCTCAAACTGTCAAATCCAGTTTTCCAACTTTTTTGCATTGACCTCTCCATTTTACATGGGAAGTTCAAATTTAATGTCCAAATTAAGTAAGGGAGTCTTTCCTTTTGGGTTTTTGAATGAGTATGGGCAGTGTTATAGATCCAATTGGGCACATCACTCCCATCATCCATATCAGTGTTTTAGGGCTCATCAAACCTAATTTCAGTTGCTATATGCCCTAAACAAGTCAACCTTTTGAATGCCTCCTTCCTAGACAGTTTCATGGCCTGAAGACATATGAAATGGACCAGCGCAGTTAGGCCCATGTAAGGGTTCACTGTAGAGTAGTTCAGTCCATGCCAGGGTGCTCTGCGAAGCACTTAGGCCCTCTTTGACCTGCGTTGGGCAAGTTTGAGCAAAATTCACATAGGGTGTGGGGAATATTCTTATCTTTTGGAGCCTTCTATATGATTCCCACACTTATCATCTCTTATGAGCTCGAAAATGGATGAGGAATGAGTTAAGATACATCCTATCCTCTCATCCCTTCCTCCATGGAACTAATTCTAAGTATGGAAGGCCATTCAATACCCTCATTAATGACAAAGCCTCCTCCATCTTCCTATAAATTGAGCACTCATCTAAGTGATCAAGGGTTGGACTTTGATGATTGTAAGGAGACAATGTTAGTTTGAGAATTGAGACTATTGTAAGTGTCATTATTCTACTGAATTATCATGCTTATGATGTGATTTGGATGGAACCAAAGCTGGAGGAGTGACTTCGAATTAGGCTTCATGGTTGTAATTCTTCCTTCTATTCATTAAAGTATTTTCACCTTTTTCCATATGCTTATCTTGATATGTGATGCTTATATGTATGAATGTATCTGATTCCATTTACTTGTAATCAATAGAAATTTTTCTTTGATTGTTTCTTTGTCTTTTGTTGATGTTTACAAGTACTTCACAATCATGTTAAGTAAGGGAAGGAGTGACAATATCGATACAAAGGAGACAAGAGGAAATCGAAATTACAAGTAGGTCCTCTCATTCTCTTTGTCTTATCTATTGTTTATAGAGAAATGTTAAAGTACTTTAAACTATTGTTCTAGATATAGCTACTCTCTAGGGAATTAGTATTTATTCGTAGATATCAAATTCTTCATAACAAGCAGTTTCAGTGGTGGGAGTGGAAGATGATGTTGTGTGATATGATGAAGATTATGAGGAAGATGATGAGGATGGTGGAGATGGAGGTGTCTTTCCACCATTCCCTTTGGAATCCTTCTTCTCATATTTTTTATCCTCTAAGCTTCCTTCTCCATGTGGAGGTTTAGAACTCTCTCCAACCATTCTAGTGTTCCTCTCTTCATAGAGGAATTTAACCATCTAAGTTAGAGTGAAGAAAAATTTCTTGAATTCTTCCTCTTCTGAAGAAGGACCTTCAGGTTCTCTTTCTCCAGACATAATAGCTGTGGATTCATGCTCAGAAACTGGTATTGTTTGTACCTCTTCAATCTCAGTTGAAGGAAAAACTTGAGGAGTTTCAAGTGCAGCTATAATTGGAACTTTGGGTGGTGGATATTGTAGCCTTTTGGCTCTCCTTATTTTGGGCATCACCTCAAGAGTTGCAACCAATATCTTCCCTTATCCTTTCTACAACTTTAACCTTGTAAGTATCACAATTTTGCAACCATTAAAACCTAATTGCACAAAATCAAGCAATGAAGCAATTCAACCTTTTCTCTGATACCAACTTGATCTTTTTTTGTAATATTAGTTTTTTTTTTTCTAAAAACAATTACAGATTTCTAAACATGTGCTTGCTTATTTCTTCTTGTACTGAGGATTCATTAGCTATTTGTGGATGTAATCAGGTAAATTTCCTTAAGTTTAAAAATACATTCATGAAAAAAATAGCTTCAAAACAAATACTGAACAATAGACATTCAAAGTACAATAAACCATCAAAGAGACACTTTAACATAGTGTTTTGATGAATGAGTTCACCCCTCCTGGGCTACATCTCTTTGGTCCAGCTTCCATGGCTTAGGCATCTATATTAGATCAATGTGGAAAAATGCTATTTTACAAAGCTCTATGGATCCTGATACCTACACCAATGTGTAATGTCCAAATTAGCCAAGAACACCTCTTCTTGAGCTCAATTTGGTCAAAACATTCCTTCTCTATTACTCAGTCAGTCGTTTCCTAGAAAAGTTCTGCTAAATCGGGAATGACTCTAGTTAGCGGGCTAAATTTGGAGACAGGCTCGAATTTGGGGGATCCAGCAAAACCTCCACCATTTTAAACTCAGGCTTAACTATCGTTAAACTATGCTTAATTAAATATAACCCTGGATTAGTGGCCCACTAATCCACAATTAGAAATAACCGTAGAGTTAGTGCTGACCACAACTGCCGGAATTAGACACATGCTACGGTTTTGTTGGATTTTATTAAACCGTCAGAGTGGTTAACCATAGCATTAACCGCATGGTTTGTGGTGGTAAGTTCACATCCTGAACCATTATGGTGTTTTGAATTATCCTTTGAGTAAACCATTTTCCGTTACAACTACCGCGTTCACATGTTATGCATTAAACCGTCATGGTAACAGTCTATGTTGAAGTCGTCGGATCATATATCTGTAACTGTTTTTGGTTTGAAATGTTGCGATCACATGCATAGGGCTTGTCTATAGGCCGGCCCTCCTAACCACCAACCCCAACATTAATAAACTTTAAATATATGTCACGAACCTATGCAGTAAGGAACACCCAGTAGAGGAGTTTGTTAAGGCATGTGGACTGTGTGCCGGAGGTCGTGTGTTCGACCCCAACTTCTACTAAATTCTTTTGAAGTGGACTCTGTTTAGGCCATTGGGAGGTGCCATGTGGCAGCATCTGGGCTTGCTATGTGGCATTCTTCATTGGTCCAAAAATAAACCAATAAGAATGTGCCAACAAACCACCTGTAAAACCCAATGAAATGATGCCACTTGTGCACCTGTGATTCTCCATTGATCATGCCTAGTCACCTACCACGTCAGCAGTACGAACTGCTAACTGTGCAGTGACTGGGCATTTTTTTTGCAAATTTCGCGTGTTTATCAAAGCGATCAAAACATAATAACTTTCTCATACGAACTCAGTATTTGACGAAATGAGTTGCATTAGGATTGTTTTTCCGAGCCAGACACGGTCGTTTTGGTTTTGATTCATTATGAGAACTTTGATTTTTGAGCTAAATACTGAGTGCCTACTCACCCATGTGCCATATTCCAAACATGAATGTTGAATCTCATGGAACCATTCAAACAAAACTAACCCAAGGATTTCAAAGGCCAAGCCACCTCAATCCTCAACTAGTGATTCCACCTCACGCTCGAAAATCACTAATGATCACCAGATTGGTCTCTACCCAAGTTATTCAGGAATCTAGAGCATTTGTTCTAATCAAGGCTTCCAAGACTAGTAACTCAACTCATAATGACTACTAGGCTTCCAGAGCATTTGTCCAACTAGGAATTCTAGAGTGTTTTTCCAACCAAGGCTTCCATGACCCCCCCTGGTTAACTACATGGGCACTCAGTGGAGGGCAGAGAGGAAGGCTAGAGAGTAGCCAAGATTTCCTGTGAGCATCTGTGAGGATTGTAATGAGAGCTAGCTAGCTATGAGAGCTAAGGTTTTGTATAATTCCTATGTATTTCCACCTTGTATGATAATATAGATAGTGGGGTTTTTAGCTGAGGCTTTCCCCAAAGTATTTTCATGTGTATTGTGCATTGATTCTTCTTCTTCTGGTTATATGTGTTCAACTTGATCTTTAAGCTTCCACAAATTGATAGTAGAAGTAGGTTATAGTATTCTGCTTGTAGGTTTTAACCCCATATAGAAATTATCTGCATACAAATTCTAAAACATAGAAAATAAACTATGTTAGAGCATAACACATAAAACTCATATACACAGAGATTTCCCCCTGGATCCCAAAACCGAGACTACTAGCTTGATTTTTCATTATGTTCCTTTTGATGTTACAATACATATTTATAGATGCCAAAGCATCCAATACTATGGACTGAAAACCAGCGTGTCCAAAACCATGGACTGAAAACCATCACGTCCAAAACCATGTGTGAAAATCATGCACAAAACCATAGGTAGGTCTTCCCAACCTAATGTAGGGTCCAAAAAACAAAATTTTCAGGGGTGCTGCCCCAGACCCCATAGAGGGGGGTTACCTGCACCCCTCAAACCCCTTGTGACCCCCCCGCTACGCAATCGATGCTAAGAAGGGGGGGGTCACAGGGGGTTTGAGGGGTGCAGGTAACCCCCCTCTATGGGTTCTGAAGTAGCGCCCCTGGAAATTTTGTTTTTTGGACCCTATATTAGGTTGGGCAGACCTACCTATGGTTTTGTGCATGATTTTCACACATGGTTTTGGACGTGATGGTTTTCGATCCATGGTTTTGTACACGATGGTTTTCAGTCCATGGTATTGGATGCTTTGGCATCTATAAATATGTATTGTAACATCGAAAGGAACATAATGAAAAATCAAGTTAGTAGTCGCGGTTTTGGGATCCAGGGGGAAATCTCTATGTATATGAGTTTTATGTGTTATGCTCTAACATTGTTTATTTTCTATGTTTTAGAATTTGTATGCAGATAATTTCTATATGGGGTTAAAACCTACAAGCAGAATACTATAACCTACTTCTACTATCAATTTGTGGAAGCTTAAAGATCAAGTTGAACACATATAACCAGAAGAAGAAGAATCAATGCACAATACACATGAAAATACTTTGGGGAAAGCCTTAGCTAAAAACCACACTATCTATATTATCATACAAGGTGGAAATACATAGGAATTATACAAAACCTTAGCTCTCATAGCTAGCTAGCTCTCATTACAATCCTCACAGATGCTCACAAGAAATCTTGGCTACTCTCTAGCCTTCCTCTCTACCCTCCAAGCTCCTATTTCCTTGTGTTGTTCCTTTGGGCTGATTCACCTTCAACCAAGTGGATGATCAGTCTCACACACTGTCAGAACTGCACAATCCTCAAGGAATGATTCCTTACTGCATGTATCAGTTTTCTTTATAAGAAAACACATGCAACTGATAATACATTGTCCTTGTCTTTAATCTCAACTGGGTCTTTCTCAAAATAGACATGCATGAGTTTCTAATGAGGGAATATTTAGTTAACTGGAGTAGCACTAGTTGGATGCATGCATGCATCAACTAACTGTAAACTCATTATTTAAGTTTCTCAAACAGTTTGGAACTAATTTAACCAGACTTAACTGAGTAAACTGAGTTAACTAATTACAACTCAATTATAACTCAATCTCATCTCCTTAATTTAAGGGATAACTCTTGCATGACTTCAGAAAGACATCTAACTTGAATTTCTCCAACTAATTAATTCAAAATGAATTAATTAATTATTTCCAAGTAATTGTTAAGACTAAATTCGATTTTAATTCAAAGACAAATTAAATTGGATTATTCTTGTTGCCATATTTCAACACTCCCTATCAACAAGAAAGGGATTATGTGCCACCCTTATCCTATCTCTATGGAACTCGAATTTACACTTTGACAATGCCTTTGTCAAAATCTCAGCATCTTGCTCCTTTGTCAAAACATATTGCAGCAACATGGCCCTCTCGACCTGTGAAAAGCCACGGGCAACAAATCTTGTTGTCATGCGGAAAGAGTTAATCTTGCGGACAAAACCAACCTCCCTAGAAGCCTAAGACTTTCTAGTGACAAACAAGACAATTAAGTGCAATCCTTCTCTAAACATGCATTATCATACGAGAAATCAAGTGTTTAAGATCCTACCTGTAGTCCAACGCTGTTGTAGTAGTCCAGCCTCGTTGATCCGGATGAGCTCCTCTTTCACTTCGAAACCTGCATTCACTAACAATCAAACGATTACATAGCACCTGAATATCCCATAAAATAAAACATATTCAACATATAGACCAAGGAGTATATGAAACAACTCATTAATAACAAATTGTTGAGAAGAATGGACTTATTTGTATTAATAGGAAACAAAAGAAACCATTACAACCTGAGCCTTGGTGTTGTTCAAGTTCCTCCCAGGGTCCAGCAAGAGTTTTCGTTTACTTTGATAAGCTCACCCACTTCCAAATGAAACAAGAAAGGATGGTAATCTCTCCTCCCAAGATTCTACAAGGAAGTTCTAATTCCAACAACATCTACCCTTTGGAATGTTCAGCTTTCAAGGGAGAGATGGAGAGAAAGACTATATGTTTAGAGGTGAGATAAGAGACAAAGAAGGATAGATAGAGAGAAGGGGGGAGGGAAGGAGAGAGAAGGAGAAGGGGGAGGGTATAGTAACATAGTAGGAGATAGAGAAAGCGAGTGAGTGATGGCAAAAGAGAGAGGAATGGAGTGAAAAGAGAGAGAGATGTGGGAAGAGAGAGGGGGTAGGAAAGAAAGGGGGAGAGAGGAAGAACGAGAGACCAGAATTGAGAGAGAGGATAAGAGTGATGAGGGAAGAGAGAGGATTGGAGGGAAGAGAGAGAGAGAGAGAGTGAGAGAGAGAGGAAGTACGAGAGAGTGCACTTGAGAGGGAGGAGGAGAGAGAGAGGGAGAGAGGAGGAGAGAGGGAGGGATAGGGAAAGGGAGTTTGAGGGGGAGAGAGCGAGGGAAAAATAAGTACATAGAGAGTGAGAAGTGGAGAGAGGGAGTGACAAGGGAGAGATGGAGAGAGAGTGTGCATGTTTGGGGGTGAGATAAAGAGACCAAAGAGGAGAGACGGAGATAATGGGGGAGAGAAAGAGAGAGAAGGGAGGGAGGGATATATTAATAGAGTTGGAGAGAGAGAGAGAGAGAGAGAGAGAGAGAGAGTTGGAGGGTGAGAGAGAGGGAGGTAAGAAGAAAGAAATAGAGAGAGAAAGGTGGAGAGAGAGAGAGAGAGAGAGAGAGAGAGGAGGAGGAGGAGGGATGGATAGATAGATATATTGGAGAAAGAGATTGTATGTTTTGCTGGTTATATAGAGAGAAAAAGGGAGATAGAGATATACATGGGAAGTTAAGGGAGAGAAGAATAGAGATATTGAGAGAGTGAGGAAGGGATAGAGAGATTGATATATATGGAGTGAGAGAGCACGTGTGATTGGGGGCTTGAAATAGAAAGACAAAGAAGGGGAGATGGAAGGGGATATAGATATATATGAAGGGGGCAAAGAAAGAACAATATTTCTTGTACTAGATGCATTGATTTCAATGTAGATGGTGATTTCTAATTCTATTTGCTTGCTTGCACTAGATGCATTAGTTTTAGTGTAGATGTTATTTTCTAATAATATTTGATTGCTTGCACTAGATGAATCGATTTCAATGTAGATGGTTTGTAATCCTATTTAATTGCTTGCACTAAATGCAACATTGATTTCAATGTAGATGGTGATTTCTAATCCTATTTGATTGCTTGCATTAGATGCACTTGTTTCAATGTAGATGTTGATTTCTAATAAAATTTGATTGCTTGCACACTATGCATTGATCCAAATATGTATGATTTCTAATCCTATATCATTGCTTGCACTAGATGCATTGATTTAATTGTAGATGATGATTTCTAATCCTATTTGATTGCTTGCATTGGATGCATTGATTTTAGTGTAGATGTTGATTCCCTATCCTATTTGATTGCTTGCACTAGATGGATTTATTTCATTGTAGATAGTGATTTCTAATCCTATTTGATTGCTTGCACTAGATGCATTGATTTCAGTGTATATGTTGGTTTATAATATTATTTTCTTACTTACACTAGATGCATTTATTTGAGTGTACTTTCTTTTTTTTCTAATCTTATTTGATTTCTTGCAGTTGATGCATTGATTTCAATGTAGATGTTGATTTCCAATTTGACGTAATTGGATGTATGATGGTACATTAATTTTAAAGTGATTGTATTAACATTGTGCATTGATTTCAATGTAAGCACAAAAAAACATTGATAATGTACATTGATTTTTGTGTTATAGTAATTCAACCTATTAATATTGGAGAGAAAGAGGGACAAGGTATGATGTTTACCACAATAGCCTGAACTAAAGACTTAAATGACTTATGATTTAACCTGTCCTTTTCATATAATCGATATGAAAATATGAGAAAACTAACAAGCACGACAATAAGAATAGTAGAAGAAAATAGTTTGAGATCAATCACAATCAAGATTATTTATAATTCACTATATTCTTATTATTCACATTTTCTATCATTCAACATTATTACATTGTCAGTTTACATTCAAAAATTTTATTTCATCATTTTTCATCATTAAACTTATTAACGATATTTATCATCTCAACAAATTCAGGTAACTAAGAAAATTTAAAATTAAAATGACTAGATTAATCTGAGACAAATCTAGCATATTTAAAATTATTATATTAATATTAAATGAATTTACATATTATTGATAAAATTAATCATCTGTTCGTTATATTTTTTTTGGCCACACATGACTGAAACCAGCCTAGATATATCTTAACTCCGTATCTATCAAGCTTTGAGAGGGATCAAATATCTCTAGGTGCAAACCTTTCCTAAAGTTTTACGCTCAAAAAAGCGGTTTGCACCTCAAGAGATTTGATCCCTCTTGGCGCTTGATACATCTGGAGCTAAGATGGATCTAGGCTGGTTATAATTATCAATTATTAATAATTAAATTAGCCTAGATCCATCTTAGCTTCTATCTACCAAGGGTGGAGAGACATAAAATTTCTCACGGTGCAAACCTGTTTTAGAGTAAAAAAATATTTGATCCTTCTCCATGCTTGGTAGATCTAGAGTTAACATGAATCTAGGATTCTTTGCCAACATTTAATTAATATGTAGCCATAAGTTATTGTAGGTTTTATCGTTAATTCAAATGAGTTAGAGTTAGAGAATTTTGCCAAAAATTGTGTAATAGTGGGAGTAATCTTATTAATGGGAAAATATTATGCATAGACATGATCTAACTCTTTCTAGTTAATCAATAGCTTGTAATAATTTCAAAGGAGTAGTAATGGAGTGTTACTACTATTACTAATTGGAAATAGATTTTTCATTGACATCTAATTATCTATCCATATTGTTTTACATTGATGTGTAATTATTTAAATACTTTCTAGAAATACATTTTTTGGATGGTTTTTAAATGTTTCATATTTCTAGTGGACATTGGATTCATCATAAAATGCAAATGAAAATAAAATATTAAAAGTTTCTAAAGCTGAAAAGGTTATGCAAGTATGAAAATAATGTGACTAACCTATAACTAATGCTCTTAATAAGGTTCTTAGAGTAAGATCCATATGATACTTATTTGAAGTATGAAGGAACCATTGTGAAACATTTGATATTTAGAGTGGAGAATCTATCAAGCATCAAAGGCACATGAAGATAAAATTAGAAAAGAGTGTTACTGACAAAGTTTTTTTAGAGTAAACTACAAAAAATAAATAGTAATTTGAAGTGTTATAGTGGTTCTAAAAAATTATTAAAATAAATACTTATGAGTTAGGCTTTCATAATGCTTTGATGTAGTTCTTTTGGATCCATCACATTGAGCTATTTTGGACTCACTAGTGTGGTTCATCATGAGGACACTAATGATGAACCACACTATCAAGTTGGAAACTTGGCCTCAAAATTTCTCACTATAATGGATCCCTAAGAATTACATCAAAATAAATATTACCGATAGTAAATATTACAAATGACTAATTAACTTTGCCAAAAAGAGTGACACATTGTTTTCTTTCTCATAATATTAATTATTCATTTGTAATATTTACTATTGTCAACATCTAAATAGAATGTCCAAGAGTTAATTAGTTATTCATAATATTTACTACTATTAACAACTATATAAAATGCCAAACTCTTAATTTTTCAATCTCAATATCTATTACTATTAACAACTATATAGAATGTCTAACTATTAATTAGTAATTCTCAATATTTACTATTGTTAACTACCATTAACAACTATATAGAATGCCAACTCTTAATTAGTGATTCTCAATATTTATTACTATTAACAACTATATAAAATGTCCAACTATTAATTAGCCATTCTCCATATTTAGTATGGTTAACAACTATATCGAATGTCCAATCGTCAATTAATCATTATTAATATTTACTCTTGTTGAGCACTAGGCCACATGCCCACTTGTAAATTGGGATATATTAGACATTTCAAAACCACCACGTATAATGGGACATTCTAGACATTTCAGAACCAACTACAACCACGTTTTATTCCATGTAAGGTAAATAATCATAGTTTTCAGAATCACACTTCAGAAAACAATATTGTGATATTTATTAATTAGCCATTCTCAATATTTAGTATTGTTAAAAGCTATATCCAATGTCCAACCGTTAATTAATCATTACTTATATTTAATCTTGTTAAGGACTAGGCCACATGCCCACTTGTAAAATGGGATATTTTAGACATTTCAAAACCACCACTTGTAAAATGGGACATTTGAGACATTTCAGAACCAACTACAAAGTATATTTTTTTAGAAATTTCTTTAACAATTTTAATATACATATTTACAATCTATTTATTTAGCAATATTTAATTAAAAAAAATAGTTAATCAAAGTGCTTATATTAATTCATCAAAAATTGATTACATTGGTGACAAAAATTCCTTTCTCTCATGACCTCACTCAGACAAGATTTTTTAGCTAGGAGAGCAGTGCAAAATATACAAACATAGAGATTGATCTTCCATGAGGCCGAAAGACATTTAGGTTCTATCCACCAAAATATAGCCAAAACATAAAAACTACCAACAACCATACTACATCTAAGGGATCGACATATGAGCATTTCCAGGGCCACAGGTTGACAGTTCCCTCCATGGATATCAAAACCGATGTGTGCTAGCCTTGCTTCAATTTCATCCAATCGTTCATCATATATACATTGAGTGTGGCGAACTAAATCTAAGCAGTCTAGGGTTTCACCTTATGAGAGCATAAAATCATTAACATAAGCACTTATCTCATTCATGTCAGCATAACTTTTCTCCCTTAGGATATCAACGCTTGCATGGATGTCATCCATTCTTTTTACAATTGATTGGGGCATCAATGGTTGCAACATGCTTCCTCGCAATGGGTCTCATCCTTGGGAAACCTCTTCCTCCAAGATTCCACCCTATTCTTCATGCTCTTCCTCTCACATTTCTAGTCCACAAGTTTCCCTTAGTTGCCAGATCCATGTTGAGCCCTACCCATCTGCCTCAACATGATGGAAAATCAAAGCAAATTCGTTTCATCTCACAAACTCAAACCTCGGAGCCTGCCCAAAGGGAGGCCCACACCAATGTTAAAAACACACATGGAACAGAGAGACCACACTCGCCGAATTAGAGTGTCCTCCTGCCAATTTCCCCCAAGAGCACGATCAATTGGAAACACCAAACCCACACCTCACCTAACACTCTTCACTTGGCTTCGCCAAACTCATCCCAATCTAGTTAGAGAAACCATGCCACCATACTAGTGACAAAAGAAGTGGTAATCACTATACAAATATACTACATACCAACACCAAGAAAAGAAAAGAGCGAAAATAGCCAACCAGAAATTGAACAACAAAGCTCCAATAAACTTTCATACCAATCCAATTCACATGAACGCATAATTTAATTACTACGATCACTATGGCACATTCCCTGCTCCTATCATGTGGATCCCAAATCATTCTCACCCTCACCAGGAATTCACCCTTTGATTGGCTTCACCGACAAAGAAATAGCATATCACATGTGTTTATATTGGGCCATAAAAAAATGAGAAATAAACAAAATATTATATTGAGAAAATAATAGCGAGGTAAAGGGTTTTTATATGTTGTCTAGCAATATGTATATTATAAGGTATTTTTTATACAATACATTCGCAATGCAGAGGAAAAAATAGAGAAATAGAGTTTAGGAGTGTTGTATGAGTATCGAGAGTGGGAGGGAGAAATAAAAGACTATGGTAATAGTAGGTCCATAGTTTGAGAGTGGTTCCAACCTCATTATATTTCATATGGAGAAAGTAAAATTTTAGATCTCACTTAAATTCAAACAAACTTATTAGTTTTTGAGGATTTTTGGGTTACAGAGATTGCAATGTTTCCATTAGATTTTGTCATGTACTAGGGTATGAAACTCATATTTAAACAAGAGAACCATGCCCTCTATGTTACTACATCGATGTTAGTGAAATTGGTTGTCAAACTTAACTATCATTCAAACAAAATGTTGACTTTACATACTACATTTTTTCTATCATATGTTACTGCTTAGAGGGTGAAATTAATGGTAAAAATCCCAAGATAGGAAATGATTTTAATGATATGTAGGTATTTGTTGTAGCATGATTTTTGGATGATAGAGGTCATTGAGGGCCTATTTTTTGATGTATTTTAGACTAAGATGGATTGCACTCGATGTTATTTTGGTTATGTTCACCCTTACATGTTATATAAATGAGAACTTGTATTGTGGACCTATGGTTGATGAAAATTATAACTACTAGATGAATGGTGTTATATGGTTTAATCCATGTCTTTATGTATTTTTAATCAAAAAATCATCATTCTACAAGATTTTGTTGACATACATGCAACAAAATATATAAAATTATATATTATATAAAATTATATATTATATAAAATTCACTCCCAAAATTGCTCCAAACCCTGGAGATTTTGAAAATGTCACTCCTTGCTCCTACTTCCACTCCGAGCTCCCACATCTACTCTCGCTTCATGCTTTCGCTCTCACTCGTAACAAACCTCTCCCTAGAACAAACATGCATCACATGACTAATACCTATATGATATATGTCTAATGTGTGTGTTAATAGTTTTTACCTATTGCTAAGATAGTGATCCTCCCAATGATGGGGCAGTGGACAAGACAACACTTATGTAATCTTCACCCCTTCCTTACATCATTGATCAATAGGTTGAATGAAAGTGAAGGAAGTAGTGATACTGGCTATTGCTTGGTAGAAGTAACACGCATGCCACAAGATATAGTGAAATAGAATATTGTTTGGAAGAGGGTGCATGCATGCTAAGGGCACACATGTCACACCTTTAATTAATTATAGTTTAGATGTTGTTACAAATTTAGCAATTTCAGTTTTGGATAGATACTTTTTATTATTAGATCTTTCCTTTTGTCATTTTTAGCATGAATCTTATATTCTTACTAAGAGGTTTCATATCCTTATTCAATTATAATACTTATGCATGAGAAATTCCATCTTAGGTAGAGGAAAAATCTCGAGGAAGGGATATATGGTTGCATGCTCCATTTCGTCTTTTGATGGAGACACACTTACTTGGCACTCTTACCATGCAACTATGGTAGGTGATAAGGTTAGGGCTATTATTTGAAAAAGTCCAACCAAATGGGAATTTTCATGTGCCCATATTCATTGTACTTTCTATCCTCTTCCTATTCTATAACCCCGATGAAAGGTGTGCCATTATGTTGGTTATTGAAGTTTTATTTTGAACTATTGTAGTGTATGTTTTTCAATATTAAATGGAAGATAGATACAATTGAGAGTTCAAATATATGCACTTTTTATTTAATTTTTTTCACAGTATGTATTTGTAGATCAACCAACTTATATCTATCTCTTTTTTATTGAAACTTTCAAATTTTCAGCTACCTAGTATTTAGGTTAATCTTTCTAGGTGCATAATATGCTTACCATTGTCAATGAATAATAATGGATATATTATATATTATAAAGGGGTATAAAAGATGTTAATGAAAAAATGGATACATACAATATCTAGTGAAAGTAGGGGTTTTTGAAATTGGCAAGGTGTATTGCGTTAGTATCGGTAGGGGGTTAAATAAAGTGATTTTTAGAGGTATTTTCTAATATGTAGTCAAATTACGTGTATTGTTTTGTATGCCATGAACGCGTGTGTTATGTAAGAGCTTCATTGAGTGAAGCCCACGTGGCCAACACCAGTGGGCATCCACAGGGAAACGGCTTGTGCATATGTTGTTGCCTCAAACTCTCTAATCCCCACTACCATACCCAACGTCCAAAAACAGATTAACATGGTGAAACGATGATTATTATAAAACTTAGCTACCTTCTCGATGGTCTCAATTCGTTCACATCGCTTGGGGTGGCCATAATTTTTCTATAACCACACATCATTCCTCTTGTTTGGATCATCCGACCCTAGGCTTTGTACCATCTACCTGTCCTGCTCCTGCACTTATTATCTCAACGTGCACCCCCATCACGGAAATTATAAAATTATTATGCATTAATGAATTTAATATTAATCATTTCCATATGAAACCAACAAAATAGTTTGAATAAAATTCGTCTAGAAAACTTTTGTGTAAAGTGTGAAAGGAGAAATGGTTGTACGAAAAATTATATATGAAATTGAAAAACATGGAACTACAATGTTTTAGAAACACATTATGCTTATTATAAAAATTTAGACATTTGGTTCTTCTATAACTTAATCCATGTATATATCTACAAATAAATATGAAGGTAATATGAGGATATTATTGATCTCTATCTCAATTAGCATAGAAATGGAATATCCTTAATCATGGATAACTATTATCTCATCACAAATGTTGTGAGTAAAATTTGTTCCCAATCATGTTCTCTTTAACAATGACTTCCCCCTAATCTTCAATTTGTCACAAGTTATTATTCAAAAAATCTTCTATGTGGTAACATTAATGAGTTAACACTCATACAACCCTAAACTAGGTAGGAAAGCTTTTCGATTTTGGTCCTCATGGTGTTTCTAGCTGAAAATATCACCCTTCTATCTGTTGATCACTAACTTTGAGTGTCTCTCAATCCATACATATGAGTGTACGATTTTCATACGATAACACTGATATGTGTAGAGACCATTTGGAAAAAATTGCAAGGTAGGAACTAATTGAAACATTTCTTTTCCTACTGCATAACACAAAGCTTTGATATACTTGCAAGGAAATACTTGGAAGCGAAGCCCTAATATATTATAGAAAATAAACAACGGGAAAATAAACCTAATCTAGCTACATGAAGTAAATACCATGAAATCATACCTAAACTACTACATTAAAAATAAATAATGTTCTAATTATACAATCCAACAAATTCTCAATAAATATCGATGTAAACTACTTTTGTGTTATTAAATTGATGATTAAAACAACTAAGCCTAATTACACAATTAAAACCATAGTGATGAAATTAAGTTTTCAAAAAGGTATCTAATACCCTCAAGCTTGTTTCCAAGGCCAAGAAGACATTGTGGAAGGGTATGAAGAAAAGGTTAGGCTTAAGGAGCAATTTTGGTCAAATTCTAATGGATTCTGTGCGGTGTTATAGTACGCTACAGGACTGCTACAAGAGGTTATAGGATGCCCTGGATTGCTACAAGATTGCATTTGAGAGCAGTTTGATGATTCTAAAAGTGACCAAAAGGTGGGATAAGGACTTGGAGGTTGGGTAAGAGTGTGCAAGACCTTTCAAAGCTTAGATCTCCTTAGGAGCCCATCTTTCACAAGGGGAGAAAGCAATCTAACAATCTCTAGTAAATTTGTAACGTAGTTTTCTGTGTGTAGACCATTTAAAGGAATGAATGGGAATGGAAGGAGGGTGTTAAGTAATTTGGTTAGTATTCAATGGAAATGATGCTACTTTTCCCTACAATCTAATAGATTGTAGTTGCACACAAAGTGGTTATTCGACTATCAAAACATGATGATCTAAAGACAGCCAAAAATACTAATTACAAAATATAAAAATGCAAAGGAAAGGATGACTTGAATTTAGAATAAGATCTTAATATTGCAGAAAAAGGACTATACATTTTGTGCCTGTCCTTATAGAGCCTATAGCGAAATTTCTCAAGAAAAATGATTAATAAATCTCCAAAGGAAATTTTTTTTAGATAGACAAAAGAAAAATGGAGACAACTAAGCTAAGTATAGAAAAAAACATGCATAATAGAAATATAAAAGATAGAGGCTTGAGTGTTTGGGTTGGGTCCTAACCCAATGGAGCTAAGATCCCTTAAAACACACTCAGACTAGGATCCTTTATTTATACAAAAATGAGTGAAGGAGAATCCTCCTTGGAAGGAGGATTGCTTCCCTCCAAAACCCCTATAAAAGTGGATCTAGTCTCTTGAGATTCTCCTGGTCACTGGGTGTAGTAAATTCCCAATAGCCAACTGAATTTTAGGTGAGTTAATGTAGGGAATAAGTCTCCTACATTTCCTCCAACTAGTCTCCATCTTACTTTTTCACAATAATTGCTCTTTGTCATGCAAATTCAATATTTTAGGCTACATGATATGACAAATATTCCTTAACCTCCCTAATGAACACATGATAGCTCAAAAAGATGTTATAAAATGCAGAGAGAGATAAAAATATGTTGAAGGATGGCCAAATGGGTGTTGATTTGTACCTATGTAGGAGGCCCATCATTTTCCTCGTGTCAATTATTGTGACAATGGATTAGGAAATGGTCATATGAGGACATACTTTGGTGAAACTAGTTGGAGTATGTGCCTCAGAGAGGTGGTTGCATCCTATTGCATTCCTCTTAACATGATGGTCTAATCTAGTGGAGATATAGAGCTTTCATGTTAAGGCCTTCGTATTTTGATAATCTTTGTTATGATGATGTTATAATCGATGATGGTTATCAATTTGGATCCTTTCTTATTAAAAATTTCAACATGAGAATATCTAGATAAGTCATTATGAATACCTCCATAGTTAAGAGGGAGTGGTGGAAATGTAAGTAGGTTCAATATTCATAATTATCATTGTATGAATATGCATTTTATGTAAAAACAATAGAAGAAAATATTATTGATTTCTATCATGTTATTCATGCTTTATTTTGGTTAAAATAAAATGTAAAAGAGCATGTTCTTATTCTTCAACCTATCCAAAGGATGTGTCCCTTCACATGAGAAAAAGATTATATATTGGTAGCTATTCTTCACCTTTTAGCTACAAAAATTCACATCTCATGTGCAAGAGAGTATTTGGAGCTATACTACTATGGTATATGAGTTCTCTATGGCACTATACTTCTATGGTATGCAAATTTCTTATGGAACTATAATTTTGTGATGATACAAGCATTTGTGGTACCTTCTCTCTCTATGACATACCATTTTTTTGAGGATTATACTTTTCATATCATCACTTCTGTGGATCCTAGTTTTCTATGGAATTATACCCTTGTGGATATGAGGTTTTGTGAGGCTACACTTCTATGGATCTGAGCTACTTGAGACATATTTTTTTCTCTATGTAGTGTAAGCTTTAGGAAGACCATCATCTTTGTGTAATGTGAGCTTTAATAAGAGCATCATCTCTATGTAATGCGATATTTAGGAAGGCCATCATATATATGTAATGTGACCTATAGGAAGACTACCATTTCTATGGAATACGAGCTATAGGAAGAGTATTACTTATGTGTAATGTGAGCAACCTAAAGAATTGTGGGGTGAGAAATCTAAAGATATGCATGTGGAAAATTGGTTGACTATATTATAGACAAAACATGATATATTTTAGAGGGCTAGCCTCACACTTAGGTGATTGGTTAGTTTGAATTCAATTTCTCTTTTTGATGAAAAATCTATAAGGAAATGATTGATGGGTTTTACCCTTGAGGGTTTTTCCCCTAGCCTCTAACCTAATTTATGGTGTTTCTTTTCCTTTTGTGCATTGTGCTTGTATAATTGACGACCTAATTGATTGAAGTAAATGCTAAATTAAAAACATATATAGTAGTCACATGTAATTATAATGATAAGAAATACATGCTTTCAATTGAATTTACAATAACCCCTATTACATAATTAAGGAAAAGTATAATTAAAAGGGTATTCCAATGGAAGTTATCATTTATTGTTGAATTTATATGGTTTTGAATGAATTTAAGAAATTAATGCTAACTAGGGCCACTAATGAAGGTCATGAAGAAAGTTGAGTAACCCAGGTAGGTTCATGTAAATACACTCCATTGTTGGCATGGATGTTCACCCTCAAATTAAAAAAACCACATGGATATTTTTAGTGACACCCCGGAGACGCTTTTCCACCTATTAGACCAAAATTACAATCAACAACAAGTGCCTAGTTGGAATCCCATGTAAGCTATTGTTGACACCTAATCATTAGAATTGGGTGAACATAATGTAAATAAATAAATAAGTAATATGAACGGTCATCAGAAGATGAAGTGAACAGTCTATCCCTCATGTATATAAGACCAACCTCAAGGAATAAAATATAGGAATCAATTTTTCTTTGAGGAGTTACTACCTGGCCTAACATAGTATCAGAGCAAGCTCCAAAGTAGTTGTAACTCCCTTCTACCTACTACTTTCTATCCACTGGCACTGAGTGCTCTCTCTGCCGTAATTAATTCTGAATCCTCTAGCCTGACAACCTTAGACCTAAAAACCTTCTGAATCACTGCTGCGAAAGTGTTCATCCTTGAGGCTGTGCTGCTGCGAAAGTTTACTGCGTAGTTGCAGACTTGCGAGCAGCCTTGCTAGCAGCCTTGGTGGTAAGCTCCCTACTTGATACATGGATACTTCGTATGAGTATTTGAAATAACAACCTTGCGGTTTTTGGTAGAGCCTCGCCTCTAGACCACTCTAGAGAGAACTGGTGCCTCTTTTGGTTTGAGGGCATCATAGTGTCCCGCGAGAGGGACCGCTGCAATGTACGGTTCCAAAGATACATAAATGAAGATGAGGATGGGCCTCTGGTGGAGAGAACAGAGTACCATCTATTAAGGCCACGCCCTCCTCCGACCACCTTAAGAAATTGGGCGGTTGGCGATCTGGTGGAAGCAAATGAAAATGACGCCTGGTGGAGAGGTATCGTGACGCAGGTTTCATGATAACCATGTCCATGGCAGATGCCATCCATTCTCCCAGTCCTGCCTTACACGCATATTGGATTGGTGAAACTTGCGTCACGGTACCTCTCCACCAGGCATCATTTTCATTTGCTTCCACCAGATCGCCAACCGCCCAATTTCTTAAGGTGGTCGGAGGAGGGCGTGGCCTTAATAGATGGTACTCTGTTCTCTCCACCAGAGGCCCATCCCCATCTTCATTTATGTATCTTTCGAACCGTACATTGCAGTGGTCCCTCTCGCGGGACACTATGACGCCCTCAAACCACGCACCCTCATAACCTTGCTGCAAGCTGCACGCCTCTACGGAAAATATAATAATACAGTCTAACTGTCTACAATGAAATGGACGCAGAGATACCTCAACCCGACCGTCCGCTTTGTTCCTCATAGAGCTTCAAAGCATCGAGCAAATGCAAAGCATAGAGCAAATGTGTTGGACGACAAGTTATATATTTGGTTTCAGCGGCCCTTATATGCAGCCTGCCATGCAAAAGCCGACCTATCGGGGTTGACTATTAACTTTAATGAGCAAACCTTTGTACGTGTGAGGAACGCCCACGCCCTGGTTTCGGCTGATGTGGGGATCCAGTAAAATGTTTTTTTACAACTTTCGAGAATGGTGATTCAACGAAATAATGGGTAAATTTACCAGTATAAATGATTCTTAACATACTTTTAATGTTGAAGGAGAGTGGTTTTACATGTCTCCACTTATTCAAAGAAATAATTATTAAATTTAAAGGTGGAAATGAGTCAAATCAGACTGTTTCTTAATTAAAGTGAAAGGTATCCGATTATTTATGGATGTTCCAAGGTGATATTGTGATATTGTGGTTTTATTAGAGAATGCAGCAATAGGATTATTTATGGATGTTTCAAGCTGAAATTGTGGTTTGGTTAGAGAATGATGTATTTAATGGATATGGAGTTTTATTTATTCTCATTTCAATGCATATGAAGTTTTATTTAATTTTATTTAATTGATATATATTTTTTTCAAAATTGTGTGGTTGGATTTGATTATTTTTATTTCTTCTTTAGGCACTATAATCAAGGTTAATAAATAGTTTATTCTATTTATCATGAGTAAATTGCATTCGGCAAATTATGCTAAAGTATCATGAGAGTATCTAGAATGGGTAAGGAAAAAAAAAAAGGAGATATTATTCACTATCAACATATAGTTAATTTGTAGTAATAAATTGATGTAAGTGGCAACCTCTTTGACATCTAACTATCTATATTTATTTCGTTAACATATGTTGATAAGTATATGGATGTGGCCATCTAGCAATTATTATCTTTCCACCACCTTATTTTTTTCGGAAAAAATAATAAATTTACTAGTGGAAATTAGTCAAATCAAGTTTTGTTTAATTAAAATGAAAAACATCTAAGTATGGGGTGATTCAAGTGAAATTGCATAGTTGGATTTGATTCTTTTATTCACCCAAGTTAGGCTCCGTAATCAGGTTAATAAATATTCTATTCTAAAATAATAAATTTACTAGTGGAAATGAGTCAAAACAAGTTTTTTTTTTTTTTAAATTAATGTGAAAAATATCTAATTATCTAGCGAAATTGCATAGTTTGATTTGATTCTTTTATTCAACCAAGGTTAGGCTCTGTAATCAAGGTTAATAAATAGTTTATTCTAAAATATTAAATTTATAGTGGAAATGAGTCAAATCAAGTTTTTTTTTTTAATTAAAGTGAAAAACATCTAGTTATTGGGTGAAATTTATCACCCATGGCATCAGGTGAAATTGCATAGTTGGATTTGATTCTTTTATTCACCCAATGTTATGCTCAATAATCAAGGTTAATAAACAGTTTATTCCATCCGTAAATTGTATTTCACAAATTATGGAAAGTACCAAAAGAAAGTCTAGAATGGTTGAGGCAAAAAAGGTGGGTACAATGGTGCCACATTAATGGGTAAACATTACAAATTGAGATATAATTCACCATCAAAATGTAGGTAATGTGGAGTAATAAGTTGATATAGGTGGAAATGTCTTTGACATCTAACTATCTATCCATATTTGGTTAATATATATTAATGAGTATATGGAAGTGGCAATGTAGAATTTACCATTTGTGGACCACTCGGAAGAACTACGAAAGTTTTTCTGGAAAAAAAAAGTGATAGGTGTAGAGTTAATGGAAAAATATTCTGCATTGAGATGGTCTAACTCCATCTATATCTATATGAAGTTAATAAGTTGTAATGACTTCATGGAAGTAGTAATGCATTGTTGCTAGGAAAGTAGATTTTGCATTGATATCTAACTATCCATTTATAGATTTTCCATTGTATATTCAGTTAAAAAACTTTAATTGATATCTAATATTTAAAAACATTCCCTAAATATATTGCATAGGTATTTTTGAATCCTATAATATTTCTAATGGACACTCCATCCATCATTGGAGAGAGACGAAGCTAAAATATTATAAAAGAGTGGTAGTGAGAGAATTATGCACCTGGTTTTGAAATGTGGAGCATTTAGAGTGGACACTCCATCCCTAATAAAAAAGAGAGGAAACTAAAGTGCTAGTGAAATGTGGAGCATTTAGAGTGGACACTCCATCCCTAACAAAAAAGAGAGGAAACTAAAGTGCTAGTGAGAATATTTTTAAACTAGAAATCACAATATAATTGTTTGAAGCATGGAAGAGTTGTTGCCAACAATTATTAAAATGAATATTAACAGTAGTGAATATTATAGGAAACCTCTTGGCATCCATGTTGTATAATTTCTTCTTATACATAAGATACCTAGTCATAACCACGTTTTGAAAGGGGGAAAGACTTAATTTAATAAGTAGGATAGGGTAGGGAGTACTTACTTTAATCTAAAGGTAGTAGGTTATAAATTGTTTTTGGATGAACTCAATCTTCATCCGCAACTCTTTCGATATACTACAACATCATACCTCACATCCATATAAAATAACAAGAGTGATTAGAGTCTAAAAGAGGAGTTTCTTTTTATCCTAAGTCCAAATATCTATCGAATTACAACTATTTTCAAGCCCATAGTAGGCTTTCCAACCGCCACTTATCCTTTTTTTAAAATTCTATAATTTCAATTGAGTTTATGATGGATGTGGGTTCCTAGATATTTGTACGAAGGAAATTCATGCAAGAAGTATTTTCATAAATGAAAGTATGATGGTTGACCTTTTCGAATTTAATTATCAAGAACTTAGTTTTGTTAATATTAATAGTCATACTTCTCTTGGAACAATTTTTTTGGACGATTTTGAGATACTTTAAGATATCGTAATGGTTCCTTGCCAACAGAACAATATCACCAGCATAAAGGAGAAGAGTTATGACCACTAATTAGCATGGGGTCAACACAATATGCATCTTCCAAATACTTTTTTAGCATATCAAGTATAAACCAAAAAGGTCAAGAAATAAGGGACATCCTTTGTCGGCTCTGATCCTTGTTTTATGAATGGTGTCAAAAGCAAGAATTACTCTCACTCTTAGGATTATCTTGTTACTGTGACCCTTATTATAGGAATGATGTCAAAAGATTTTCTAAATTCAACAAAACAACAAAAGAGGTCAATTTTATTATTGTGGCATTCCTCTGTAATAATCCTAAGAGTAACAAGATGATCCACAATTGAATGATATCTCTGAAGCGTAACTTGACCCTTAGCAATTCTACCATGGATGTGAGGCCAAAGGCCAATCTTCCTTTCTAAAATAAGTCCATACAACTTGGATAAAATGTGGCTAATCATAATGGTCCCGTAATTAGAGGGAATTCTTTTATCCCCACTCTTAAAGATATATACAATTAGAATTTGCATCCAAGGCTTAGGGAAGCCTCTTTTTATTACGAAATTGAAGACATTGTGTATGACGCTAAAATATTAGAAAAAGGAGCTAGTTATAATATTTTTAGGGTGCCTTCTTACTTCACTACCAAATTGAAAAGATTGTGTATGAAGCTAAAATATTAGAGAAGAAGTGCTAGTGAGAAGCTTTTTTTGGTGCTGTTTGAAGCGTCATTGTGAAAAATTATTAATTTTTTGTGGGGTAAATTGTGTTGTCTTCTAAACATTCGAGAACATGATACATCTTGAAAATATTAAGTCATTATTTCATTGGGAATAAAAAACCAAAGCCAAATTATAATTCTTCATAGAGAGACATAAAATAACAAAGTACTAAGAGAACCAAAATTATACATACAAAAACTGAAAAGCAGGCCTATCTCACCTTGGAAGTGAGCACTAGGAACTATAACCAAGTAACCCAAATACATAATAGAAAACTAAGTGGAAGGATCATAATATATGGTTGCAACCTAGATGGTATTTTTGTTGTTGCGTGGGATACCTCCAACTTTGGTTGGGATGCTAAAGTGCTACTCTATGTGTTCCATCCTTTGTTCCAGATCCTTCATGTGGCAACGAAGGTGCTCAATAGAGTGGATGAGGTCCGCTCGATGCTCATGCATGCCCAATAAGGTTCTTCCAAGGAGGAATTTCATGTGCCAATATAAATCTATTGTGTGAAGATATCGGTTGAAACTGTCCCACGTATACCAAATATTTGGTACGTAATTTTCCATCCTAGCAAGTACATTTGCTTCCAAGAGGTTCCTTCTCCCTTGACATCGGTGATCTCATCTTGGATGGGGCATGGAGTGAGATCATGAAACTTGGTCACAGTTTCATCCAATTAATGGTGCATATGTGTATTTCCCCAGTGGGTTTATTCTTGCTAGGATATTGCTCGCTTTTGGATGTGGGTGAGCTGGCGAGGCATGACGAAAATATGAATAAGGAATGCGTGGCAGAGGACAAAGGGAGGGGATGTGTGAGCTTCATAAGCCTGATGGAGGTCCATGCGGAAGGGGAATGGGAGAGATAGACAAAATGGTATGGATGGCCACTGTCGGCGAAAATGACCAACAACTATCAAAGAGCTAAGTAAGAAGGTTAGTAAGAGATATAGAAAGGGAGATAATACAAGACAAAAAATAAAATAGCCCCAAAGAGTAGGACCACAAAGAAGATCTAGTGACATTAATGCAAAAAAATAGAAATACCCCTTGAAACAAACTAGAGAATAGAACAAACGAGGGAGAGAAACAAAAGTGGGAGAAAAAACTCAATTTTGTTATGATTTGATTAGCTATAAATACTTTAGAGAAGTCGTGATCGAATTTATTAGTCATAAATGAAGAGTGTGTTCCTCTTTCATGCATAAATACTCAGACATAAAAGTTTCTTTACCCCCACAAAGCCTGCAAAAGTAAAGCAACTGTAGAGAAAGCATCAACCTTTGGGAATTCTGGTGATTACCATCAACACTGCAGATCCAAAAGATAGAGGAAGACATATTGATCCAAGAGTGCCCAATGAATATTTTAAGTAATTACCATGACAAAGCTCTAGAGATGGGTCAATGGAGGACCCCAACTAAACTTGACACTATTGAAAGCCTCTGAGACACGTTCTTTTGTCCAGTAACTAGCTGCCTCAAAAGTGTTCTCATTCTAGATGAGAGTGCAATGAGTAATAAAAAA
>APFE030823814.1:0-27002 GCA_000404065.3 Pinus taeda | reverse complement strand
TTAATATTTATTTAAAAATATAGAATGAAGAAGGGTTGAAATGCTAATTTGTATGGTTAAAATTACGATTTCATTCTAGAAAATAATATACAATTGTCTTAAAATCTAAATTTTATCATCAAATGTATTGATCCCATATTCCATGTTACCATGAGGTTGCATATCACCAGTCAGGTTGGAGGACGCAAGATGGCAAGCCATAATTCTCAACATAACTACCTACCTTGCATAGGACCATTCATACCTACCTTGCATAGGACCATTCATGTTGGAGGACAAAGGACTACAAGTCATAACTCTGATCCTAACAACCAACCGATCTGTATCAATTTGAAATCATTGAAAATTGTTCAAATTTCTTTGCTCTGGTCTTTCCTCGTTTACAACGCTGGTGAGGGTCCTAGTGACACATATATATACTCTATTCACAAAAAAATCTCCAATATATTTACATTTACAAGTTTATAATGCAGATTGCAAAGCCATATTCTGCGCACTAAATTGAAGAGAGTGTTTATTTGTCCATCTAATTGCTTTCCAAAATGGCCATTAAGATGATTATGCCTAAATAATAATAGAGGCTTACTTATTATGATTGATGGTCAATGGATGAATTTTGAAGATTAACATTTTTGCATTTTTGTATTTAAGGATGTACTTATTATTATTATTCATTTGTTTACTAAGTTGAGTTGGAAATTTATTGTATTAATTTATCAAATTGTTATTTTCATTTTCACATTTTTTTCACGTTTTTTAAAATGTTAGAGTAAACAATATATTAAGGGATAATATAGTAGTCCAAATTATCTTATTATTTATTTATTTTCTTTATAATTTTTTAAATTTTTATGAGGAGATTGAGATAAGCACTTCACTGAGATAAGTGATAAATTATGTGACCATGAGTTCAAAGGTTATGGAATTTCGCAACCCATTCCATTTCCATTTTATTTTTCTATGATAATGGCATATTTTTTTTCCATGGGAGGTCATTTGAATCTTAAACATATTTTTATGCCTTGGTTTCTCCATGTATTAGGTAATCAAATCAATGTTGAGTAGAGATCAATTTGACATATGTGAAAAGAAGTACATTAAGGGAACATTCAGTACCAAGATCTCACTCTTGTTTTATTTTGGGTAGCAAGCAAACTCTACTATAGCTCATTCTATAAGGCCATCACATCTAAGTTCATAGCCCCAATTTTGTTCCTGCATGTGAGAGTTGACACTATAATCTGATGGTTGGCACCTTGCTTAAAGGGCTATGTCAAATAGAAAACTATTTCACATTTGATACAAGTTAGCAATGAAAGAAGATGCAAGGCATTCTAAGAAGGTTTGTTGTAAGAAATGGTTCATTGTATTTTTTCTACCTATACTACTATTCAAATTAGACCAAACATAATTTTATGGTAATAATGATATATTTTCATTATTTTCCAACAAATCAGTAGTGTCATACACTCTTTCCTAATAAATATGTTAAAGTAATTAGAGTAAACTTATCTTAGTCATAGAGTCAATTTATTGTATGAGATTGAGGTATCGGTAACCCATGAAATTTTTATGTTATATACCCTATGTAAAGGCATAATGAATCCATTGTAAGATTCTTTTAGACCACTATGAGGTCATGACAACAGGAAGGAAAATACTATAAAGATTCCAAAGAGTTTGCCAATGATATAATAATATACCTAATCATTTATCCCTTGGGTGAACCACATAAATATGTTAGGTGAACCACCTAACTTTTATATTCTATAAATTTCTCATGATTTGTGTTTATTTTTCTACATATTATATTTTTCTTATCAACAACTCATTTGAGAGCGGGTAAGTCTAGACAATGGCTTGGGAACTTATTAGATTATGGATAATGAGTTTTCATAAGTGGTAAAGGTAGATCTACTATTTGGATACCCAAATATGAAAAGAAATGGATATATCGAAATAGGTGGAAATATTTACTAGCTAATATTGTAATCTACATGGAGGAGGCGGAACCCTAAGCCAATAAAGTATATGGGCATCACATTTTTTTGGGTAACAATTATGTTGAATAGCCATGTAATAATGAGCTACCACATAGATCACGCCAGTGCAAAGTAGGTGCAAATGAAAAACTAGGTGGATTTGGCGAGTACAAATGAGCTTTGAAGGTCTAAACAACATGAGAAGAGTGTAGTGGAGCCACAATAGAAAGATGCTCAAAAGCATGAGTAGATAATGAGAGAATGTTTAGGTAGTAGCATGGACATACAAAAATAGATGGATTTAATGGTGTTAAGGTATGTTGAAGCAGTCATCATGTCATGGAGAGCCACAATATTGCATGAAAACCCTACAATGTTTTGTCCAATTTTTAAATCCAAACCATATGTGCAAAGTATTCCCGAGGGTCGTTATAAGACATGTTATTGAGGGATACATGTAGTGGATTTGCACATGTTGTCTCATGTTTTGGAATGAATCACTTGAATAGATACAAGGGTGACTTGGACTCATATGCCAGCTTGAGGGTGGGATGTGACTGGTACTCTATGCTAGTTTGAGGGCAGAATGTGACTAGTACTTTATACTATCTTGAATGGGGAATGCAAGATCGTAGGATGTGAGATAGTTGATGAACCATGTACAAGAAAAAGTATCTTAAACATTTTGCCGATGCAACAAATCGTTATCCGTGTATTCCCTTGGATCATATCTTTTTATATGGACTTCAACAAACATATTCGGACCAAGTTAATCTCCCCAAGTCAATTTTTAAGAAGGTGATTGTTTGTGATTATGGTAAACTTAAACTCATCCATAGTGTTAATTTAGCATCGGTGGTTTAAAGGATGGAGGTTTTCGTTACCCATGGTTTTTATCATGTTTTGCTCATGTTACATAGCCTATTTAAAGGCATGATGAATACATTGTAAGATGTCTTTGGGCCATTGCAAGGATATGGCAAAAGGGAGGAAAATACTATTAAAACTCCAAAGAGCTTGTGAATAATATAATAAAGGTTGTATCCATTTCTATGTGGACATATCTTATGTGGGCACCTAAATATATGAGAACCACGTAAATTTTATCATATATGAATTTTCCATGATTTGTGTTTAATGTTTTTTTATAATGGCCATGGTAGGAAAGGTTCATTGTGATAATTTTTCAAAGTAACATATCTTTTTCATTTTAATTTTTATGGGGGGATGTTATGTAGTGAGGCAATAGATGAGATCTTGTATTGAAGCATGAGATCAAAATAAAATAAAATAATAGTAATAAAAAGAATGTGAACTCAATTAAAAAGTAATAAAAAAAAATAAATAGGGTAAATTCAATTTCGTTTTAATAACTTATAATTATATACCATTTCTTAAGAGAAAAATATAATAATATGGCATATCAAATAAAAATAAATTGAAATAATATGAAGACTCATATGTGTAACCATGATTTTTTTCAAATTTTAATTTTTTTTAAGTATAACCATGAAAAATAATATATATGATATATATATAAATTATTAAAATACAAAATAATATAAAATATAATAGTAAGTATAAATTATAAATTCATTTACTATATAAATTAAGATAAAAAATGATTTATATTTAAATATCATATTTCATGTAAATATATCTGAGAATCAACTTAATTGATTGAGTACCCATCCTATAAACACTTCACTATGAAAAGTCACAAGTTAAATATGAAAAAGACAATTCCTGTGTTATAGGGCACACTAATAATCATTACTGAGTGAATATTTCTTAACTTTTTCTTCAATCTCAATCATTTTATCAGAGATCAACTATGATAACGAACTCATAATCTAAGCTTCCTTAAAAATGAGTATACAAGTGATTGGTTTCCATAAATACTGGCGCACATTCGATGTATGTTTCTCTTCAAAAAAACCCCAAATGGTGTTCATTGACCTATGTTGTCCAAGCTCAAATAAACCCCAAACTTCACATGATGTCCAAGCTCAATTAATTTAGTTTAGTTTGTGAACTAATTTGCCAATTAAGTGGACTAGGAGATTGTGCGTACTTGTCTTTGAAAATCATGAATTATATCTTAGTGGGGGACAAAATAATTATTTGAACTAAGATTTTACGGAAGCCTAAATTTTTGTGATAATATAGGATATATATATTGAACATGATTTTAACAATTTTGTGATTAAGCTGGGAAGTTATTATAATTTGTAATCCAGGTTGAATAGTAAATTTTATTTTTTTATTTTCTTTTAATCTTCATATACTAAATTTATAGTTACGGAGTTCATTAAGTTGATACGGAAAAAACAATTAAAATAAATTCTAAAACTAAACTATATTAGATTCATATTGTTTATATATTATTAACAATTAATTTATATATTTATGTCTTAACAGATTTATTGTGCATATCATAAAAGTTGGATCCTGTTTATGATAATTTTATGATTATAATGTAAGAAAAACACTAACCTAAATTCACTTTAGCTTTTATCTATAAAGAACTTTGAAGGATCTCATTCATAAAACTTTCATCAAATTTTAATTTTATTCAATAAGAAAGTTTATTGATATGTGATTTAATTGTCTTAATGTATACAAATAATTAATAATATAACTGATGTAGATCAAATTATTTCTTTAGAAAAAAATAGGAAATATTTATATTAATTAGTTAGCATATATATATTTTTTTGTTAAAATTGTAATTTTTAAATAATAAGTTATTGTTTTTATAGTTGAAATGGATTTAACACCCTCAAATACTTATATTACAATCAATCTGTGAGAAATAATTTTGCTCGATGTAGATTTGTTGACTATAAAATTTTAAATAATTATATACTGTTAAATAATTGATTCATAGTATCAAAGTATAAAAATATTATATTATCTAGTATATTATTTTGGATTAAAAGTTATTTAGAATGGTAAGAAAAATATTGTTTATTATATAGAAAGTTTGTATTGCGAAAATCATTATCCAAAATAAAAACGTTTAGTCTAAATATGTGGAGTATTTTTGAATTAGTCCAGGGAAGGCATTGTGTAATGTCTTCATGTGACATAATATTGAAATTAACTTTTTAATGTTAAACACAGTTAATCTTATTAATGCAAAAATGAAACATAATCCTTGATGAACATTAGGGTCGAATATAATTGTTCATTCACTACAACAAATCCCTGTGATTAGCTTCCTCTTTAGCTCCTTTCTTCCACTAACTGTTCAGTGTATTTTTTCTCCACTTTTTTGAAAAAATCAGCACTCTTTATCTGGATGGTGCTAATTTTGGTGTTTTCTTGTAGATCACAGACAAATGTCACTAAAGTCAACACTATTTAGAGCCGACCAAAGCTCCCAGTTTATCCTCTTCTTTAGCTCTTAATGTAGCTTCATGTATAACTTCTTGTGTAACATCCCATTTTTCTCCTAGATATGGCATTGTTTTTAGCATCCATTTTAGCTTCATTTTTAGCTTCCATTTTAGCTTCCTCTGTAACATCGTATTTTGCTCCTTATTATGGCATTGGATTTGACTTTTTCAGTTAACATGCCAAGGATGACTTTTGTAATTAATTTGGTGGAGGAGTGCAAGGTGGGGGCACTATACACTTATCATAAATCAATAATTAGCCACTGCTCATGAAAAACAATGTGACTATTTGGAAATCATTCCTGGTAGTTTTCATTTATGATTGAAAGCCTAAATTCATTGAAAGGGTAACCTTAGTTATTCCCTGCCCATTGCCAAATTTCATTCAACTGATATTCTCTACCCAAGTGTTTGTATTGACCACATTCCACCCTGTAACAATATCTTAGAAGTTCTAAGCAGTAACAATCTCTAAAACAGCCATGGGAGAAGCAACGGTCTATCATGAACCAGACTCCATTGATGCATTGCTACACCATCCAAAAGCCCTAGAAATATCTAGGAATGTAGAGTGGTTAGTCTACTTTGAGAAGCTGTAAGCTTTCAATGAACAATTTTCTATGGAATTCACATAGGCTCTACAAGAGAAACATTCATGGGTTAGAGGATTCAAAATAGTTGTTACAAAGAGCATAATTATCAAGGTGACTGATCCATGCGGATATTGGTGACCACCTGCCAAATCCACTTGGACCCCCACCATTGTTCTTTCAGTTTTTCAGTTTCCTTCATTGTAGCAAAATTTACTATTTTTAGCAGTTTTTTCAAGTTCTAAATTTCCAGAGCCGTTTTGAGGCCCTAAAGGACGTTTTTTAGCAATCTACTGTCAACAATTTTTTATAAGTCGCTTTTTTCATCGTAGTCATCAAAGAGATCTTTCCAACGGGGTATCATGCACGTCAACCGGAGATAATATGACCAAGTCACGACCCCGGGAAGTTGGCTTCCCAACTAACCCCAACGGGGCCCATAAACTCTTGGTGTTACATCTCCTCGGGTTAGGGTTTTGGTTGTTTAGAGATTTATCTTATTTTTCAATGATAAGAAGGCCCTTGAGCCTCATTAACGCAGTTCAAAGGCATGTAGCCGCCACACCTCTCCTGAGAGATAAGCTACCATCACCTGAGCTAGTTTATTTCCATTTTTGTTTGTAAGCATATTTCAGTATTTTACATTAATGAAATGAAGTATTAGTTCTGATGCATCTTTGTATTTATGGTTATCTCTGTAATTTTTCGTGTTCCTGTTTAAATTCGGATCAGTGACAGGTTTACCTCAGATAGGGACTTGCGGGTTTTCTAAGAAAATAGTAGTTTCAATAGTTAGGGAAACATTTTTACATCAAGGAAAGGAAGTAAGGGGAAAAGGGAGAGGTATTGATCAAACATCTCTTCCTCACCCTTGGTATGGTGTGGTTTTATTTATTCAAAAGTTCATTACTTTTGAGGTACGTTTTGGGATGATATTCAATTATGATTTTTAGTTATTGGCACATATTCATAATGGACAACTGATAATTTTTCTCTATTATTTGCTAAAAAAAATACAACATATGGAAAAGGCGGTGCATATAGCAAAAAATCGAAAGAGTTTCTTATCCAACCATGCACTCATCAAGTTAATCATAATTCATTCACTACAACAGCAAGAAAGCACATGGACTGGTTTTTTGGCAAAGTCACATGCACTAGCCACTAAAATAGAGGAAATTGAAAGTGAAGAACAGGAGGTAATCATTGAAACAACACCAGAAGATAGAGTAATGAAACCTCTTGATAAATTTGAGGAGCTACACTTCCTAGAGAAGAAAGAGCAGTTACACCTCCTAGACCCCATCACAAAAATAGTAAGAGATGGAGTTCCATAAGAATTTTGTTGGTACATCTGTTGAAGGAGAAAGAGAATGCACTAAAGAACCTGTGGATATATCTAGTGGACAATTTGATGATAGTTATCATGGATGCCCTATTGAGGAAGAAGGGCTTAAGGAAGAGACTACTGAAATAGGGGCACTTGGAACAACATTAGTTGAAGCAAGGGTTCTTAAAACAGAAATGCCCGAGGAATCTAAGGAAGTATCTAAAAAATTTACTTCTGTACAAACTGCAGCGAAAAAGAGGAAAGTGAGGAAGCCAAAAAATGAAGAATAGGAGGTAGGTATTGAAACAACAATAGAAGATAGAACATTTTCACCTCCCAGACAAAGTAGAGAAGCTACACTTCCTAGACAAATGAGATTGGTTAAACCTAAACCTCGTCACACAAACCCTAAGAGAACTTGTGGATATATCCAATGGACAATCTAGGGATAGTTATCATGGATGGCCTATTGCAGATGAAGGGCCTGAGGTAGAGACTATTGAAATAAGGGCACCTAGAACAACGTCTACTGAAGCAAGGGTTACTGAAACAAAAATGCCCAAGAAATCTAAGAAAGAATTTGAAAAATCTACTTGTACAAATTGTCGTAAAAAAAGAGGATATTGAAGAAGCCATTGGCTAGAAAGAATCCCAATAAGAGAGTGTGGGTTATTGCTACACCATTAACTACCCCAATATCTGAGGAATGTATTGATATAGCATAACTAAAGAGTTTGAGGGACAACAAAATGAACATAAAGAAGAAGAAATTGTAAAAGAACATACATTGATACCTAATCAAAAGAGTAACAACAGAAAGAGAAGGAGCAAAAAGGATCAAGAATATGTCCCTTTACCAAGTAATTCTAAAACTAACATCCTTATTCAACAAATTAATAAATTGAAGGAGGAAAATGAGATTTTAAGGAAACAACTTACCATGGTTGAAGGGAAACTTCAGTCTAGAAAACGAAGTGGATTAGAAACACCAACAGAAGTGGAAAAAGGAATGTCAGTTAGGTTATGTGATGGATGTAAGGAAGTGTTGGAGGAAGAAAATTATGAAATTCCAACCACTATTTTAGTTGGAATTCAAGTTGGAGAGCAAGATGAAGAATTACAAATCGTTGTTCCATAAGAACCTGCTAAAGATGTTGCTATTACACAAGAACCAACAATTAAATTAGAGCAGGATGGAAATTGGGACATGAAATCATGCATATATGGACATGTAGATACTTATGTTGGGGTGATATGTTGTTATGTGAAATTGGCATCTTTTGGTACTCATTTTCCTACCTTTACCTTTTTTTAATCTCGATACCATACTTTGCCATTGTAACAACCATTATCAACCTAGGTATGTCTCTTTTTATATTCCATCCTTATGATCCAATTTTACTCATAATTTGGAATGAGAACTATTGTTTTAGGCTATTTTTCTCATAAAACGGACAACTAGGCTGTTACAGGGTTTGTGGTATGTTGAGATGTTGTTGTAGGATTACACTTTCCACTTTTCCCTCACTAAGGATAGGAAAAGGACTCGTTGAGAATTATTGCTACACGTGAATGTCTATTTTGGGCACATTGCCTTCCTTCAAATAGTTATGAATATTAATTTGGAAACCATCTAGTCAAAATATAGTTTGACTATGAAAGGAGAAGTTTATAGACAGTGCAGTTAAAACAATTAGGATTTTCTATTGGTAATTATTGTAATTTGGAAAAGGTGTTACGACTTTGTCGTAATATTGGAAATTGTTATGAAATTATTAATTTGTATTCTCAAATTAGATCACATGAGAATTGAGAGATTCTCATGATGATCTTATCATTGCAATCTGAAATTGTAAAGATGTTTACTCTCTTCCCACGCAAGATAGAAATATAGACACATATATACAGTGATAGAGGGAGGGAGCACCAACATTGAAATCATGTATGTTTCATTAATTAACTCTCAATAATTCATGGTGTCATCCCTTTCTAGTGACTAGATTGTGTGTTGTGTAGTGTACCAGCCCCTGCTAGGAAGGGAGGGTCCTCCTTCTTAGCAGGGATCACTAGTTAGGAAGGTATTGTAGTTGATTAATTTATTTCCTCTCAATTATAACTCATGTGTCATTGTTTTTATTTTTATTATTAGTCTTGTTCATGCTTTAATGCTTGTAAAATTCTAACCTCTGTATTATGTAACAACGTAGGTCTTGGACTAGTCCCTTTACTAGCGTGAAAGTTATTTAATTCCTATTATAGCTTTATGGTGTGTTCGTTTCATTTGAATATGTTTTCAACATTTGTTGATAGAATGGTTTCCAAGAGTGATCCTCTTTACAAAATAAAAGTGATAATGTGACAAAGTGGTTTTATTCTCCATTATGTGTTTATTTCCTGAGAGTATGAACAAGGTTTGAGAGTCACATCCAAAGTATTGAGTTGCTAAGAGTGTTGTTACAACAATTGAGTTTGACATTCATTAGCACTAGTCATCATTTTCCCTTGCATATATTTTGTGTAATAACCTTGCAATAACAAAACCTACTTAGATTGAAAATTGATGTGAAGGAACTATTGCTTTGAATTAAAAGGAAAATTGTTCTGCCCAACAACAAGTTGAAAAAAAACCTATACACAACTTTGGGATCATGCAAGTTGAAGCAAAGCTTGGAATGTTGTATAAAATCTGAGCAATTATTATTTAAGGATCAATGTAAACATATAGTAATTCAAAAGTGTGTAAAATAATTAAATAAATAGTCTACAATTTGAATCAATCAGATTTTGCAATAACTGAAACCTTGGAGTGCATTTTAGGGAAGCAAGGTAATTTTGGCTTACTTCACAAAAATGCATTTCCAGCCTTCATTACAAGGCCAAATTGACCGATTGAGAATGGATAGTATTTTTTACTCACAACTAACAGTAATTTTTCACATAGAAATTTATGTTATGCAAGAATATGCCAAATTGGATTGATTTCATAGGGTTAAAGTGAAGGTTTGTGTGCCTCAAATAAATGCAGACCAGGACCTGTACTTAATTGACTATGTGTTAATGATCATTCCAAGATAAATATAAAACCATTTTATGCAACATAACATAGCCATTTTCATAAAGGAAATATTATACACTGAAATCCAAGTATCTTAGAATAACAATTGATCATATTTTCCCATGATCACAATCGGAACAAATATGCCCTCCCAAGCCAAACAAATTAAACTCTTGGTAATGAAATTTGAAATGGGACATGATTGGACAATTACTAACCTTAGGATATGACCTTGCATCATGTTTTAAAAATATCCTACATAAGATCTTTCACACTTATACACAACTTTCACATAAGGTGAGTTGAAGCAAAACTAAAAATGTTGTATGAAATCTGAAGTATAAATATTTAAGCTCAAAGTAAGGATATACCAATGTAAATGTGTGTAAAATCATTAAATAAACAATCTAAATTTTTAATCAATTAGATTGGCCAATAAATAAATCCTAAGCATACATTTTAGTGAAGGTGTAGTGAAGTAAGGAAATTTTGGCTTCCTTCACACAAATGCACTCCCAACCTTCATTTCAAGGCCAAATTGAATGCTACAAATTGGGAGAGTATTTTTACTCATAGGTAAGACTGATACAATTAAAATATTTTTAAATTTTCATATCTATATATATAATATATATATATATATATATATATATATATATATATATATATATATATATATATATATATATAATATAGTTCAAGAATACTCCAAAATTGGATAGATTCATAGGGTAAAAGACAAGGTTTCTGTGCCTCAAATAAATGCACATCAGGAATGTTTGGGAACAAGTGGATGAGCTAAGAAAAATCAAATTTAAATATTAACATCTGAAACTTTTAGTTTCTTGGTTAACACCCTATAATTATTAAGTAATGTTGGATGACCTTATTTTAGTAGTAATTAGGTTTAAATGTTACCAAGGGATAGATAAAGAGATATCACCTAGGGTTTGCAAGGTCTATTTTAGGGTTTTATTTTATGGCTTTAATTGAAGATTAGGTCAAGTCACCTAGTTAGGGTTTGAAGATACATAGATAAGGAGAATGGAAACAAATAGGACTAGTTCTTATTTCTTGTTCAGCAATTATGCCTAAGTAGATATAGGTTTTCAATGCCACTCGTGGATTGAAAAAGTCTTGAATATTAATTCCCAACACACATGAAAATGGCGACTAAATTTCTAGGGTTTAAGATAATGAAGGAACTTTTGGGATTCACTATCAACTAGGGCCTTTCTACTAGAATTCAATATTTAAGATCCACCTGTGTGCTAATATGTCATTATAATACCTCAAGAAAATACATAGAATTTCAATGTTAAACAAATATTAAAAGATGAAAATTTAAAACCAATCTCATAAAAATACATATTACCTCATAAACCAACAAATTTCATCATCATAAGCATCAATTCCACAATAGTTATACTCTTCCTCAATAGTAATAGAATTCCAAATAAGAAAAAGCAAAAGGTAAAAGAGAGTGAACTCCTTCCTCTCGTCACCATTGTGTTATGATTTACAAATTAAAAGTCCCTTCCTATTTATAGATGACCTAAGAGACCTTTGAAATGTGTGGGGAACATGACTTCCCACATAACATGAAGTACTTCCTATTTAAATTTGGGTGGAGAATAACTCATTCTCATTCAATTTTTTTTGTCCGTGAATACTCCAAATTGGATTGATTTTATAGGGCGAAAGGCAGGGATTGTGTGCCTCAAATAAATGCACACCAAGACCTGTAATTAAGTGGCAGTGAAATAATGATCATTCCATCCTAAAGATACAAACATTTTCTATGACATATAATACTCATTATCATAAAATAAATCTTATTTGCTAAAATCCAAGTTTGTCAATGTAACAATTCATCATATCTGCCAATGGTCAAGTTGGAACAAATGTGCATTCTTGACCTAAACTAATTATACTCTTGGTAATGTTTGAAATGGACATGAATGGACAATACCTGACCTTAGGATATAACCTTACATCATTTATGAAAAATATCTTACTTAACTATGTTTCCCACTTATGCACAACTTTCACATAAGGCAAGTCGAAGAAAAACTTATTTTGTTGTAACAATGTAAAAGTGTGTAAAACCATTAAATAAACAATCTACAATATGAATCAATAAGATTGGACAAATATAAAGCATGGGTGTGCATTTTAGTGAAGAAATACAATTTTGGCTTGCTACATAAAAATGCATGTCCAACCTTCATTTCAAGTCCAAATTGATTATTCAACTTGGAGAGTATTTTTTTTACTCATAGGTAACATTAATATAAATAAATATTCTAAATTTTTCACATATATGTTTGTATTTTTTTAAAATACTCCAAATTGCATGGATTTCAAATGGTAAAATGCAGCGTTTATGTGCCTCAAATAAATGCACACCAAGAATGTTTGGGAAAAAGGTGATGGACTAAGAAAAATCGAACTTAATTTTTGATAATTGAAACTTGTAGTTTCTAGGTTAAAACATTATAAGTAACACTAAATGACCTTATTTTGGTAGTAATTATGTTTAATTGTTGCCAAGCGATAGATAAAGAGATCACACCGAGGGTTTGCAGGATCTATTTTAGGGGTTTTCTATATTGTACATATTTTCTAGGGTTTTAAGTTTAAGATTAGGTCAAGTGGCCTAGTTAGGGTTTGAATATAAATAGGTAAGGAGAATGGAGACAAATAAGACTAGTTATTATTTCTTGTTTGGAAATGAACTCTAAGTAAAGATATAACAATGTAGAAGTGTGTAAAATCATTAAATAAAATTTCTACAATTTGAATCAATCATATTGGCCAATAAATGAATCTTGAGTGTGCATTTTAGTGAAGCAATGTAATTTTGGGGTACTTCACAAAAATGCACGCCCTGTCTTCATTTCAAGGCCAAATTGAATGATTCCAACTTGGAGAGTATTTTTTACTCATAGTGACATTAATACAACAACAAAAAATTTAATTTTTCACATATATGTTTGTGTTGTTTAAAAATACTCCAAATTGCATGGATTTCAAAGGGTAAAGGGCAAGGTTTTTGTGCCTCAAATAAATGCACACCATGAATGTTTGGGAACAAGGTGATGGACTAAGGAAAATCAAATTTGAATATTCATAGTTGAAAATTTTAGTTTCTTTGTTAAAACCCTATAATTAATTAAGGCTTGATGACCTTATTTTAGTAGTAATTAGGTTTAAATGTTTCCAAGGGATAGATAAAGAGATAACACCTAGGCTTTGAAAGGTCTATTTTGGGGTTTTCCTATATTGTACATATTTTTTATGGTTTTAAGTTTAATATTAGGCCAAGTGACCTAGTTAGGACATTTACTATAAAAAGGTTTGGGTGCCATTTTAATGCAAAAAGGACATTTACTATCATTTATGAATAACTAGTCACATGATGAAAATTTGGCCAATTCTACCCATGAGAATGAAGTGATGGACATATTACATGCCATCAAAATCTTGTAGCCTTATTTTTAAAAGTGTTATTTTTAATAAATTGTATATTATATCTAAAATAAATTTCAATTTTAATTCTATATGAGAAAAAATAGGAGTAAAGGAGCAAAGTTAAGCACCTTAAAAACAATTTTTTCAATTAATATTTTTTCCTTTTCTTATAAAAGTGACTTGTAGAAAAATAAAGCAGTAATTTAAAATAAATAAATAAATGCTTGGGCATGCATTTGTCATAGTTTATTCAACGTGCATTCCTCATGGTCTATGTAGCATGCATTCTTGCATTCAACGTGAATTCAGTTAGTGTCCTTGAACCCAAAAAAGGATGCCCTCAATTGAAATAGGGGCTTCCTCTTCCCTGCAAAGAGTTGACACATGGAGTTCCTTGGAGAAATTCACAATCAAAAAATTAAAAGAGTGTGTCCATACATGGAGAGATACAAATGGTTGTCCACTAGGTATGCTATATATACTAAGAAGAGCAGAGATTTATAAATTTAGTTGGACATTTCGATTTCCAAAATAATGAGATAGATGAGGCCATAGAAATTATGATGATAAACCCATGGAATTAAAAATATTTGGGCAAAGGATTAACCTGGACCTTGATATAATTTCAAGAGCAACAAAAATTCCATACGAAGGGGGAGCAATATTTAACTCCAAGAAAACACCTAATCTAGAAAAGATTTAAATGACTAGTAAAATATGTGGGAAAAAAGCATATGTTCCAAGGAATGGATTAAAAATGCAAGATGTTCCCAAAGGACTATACAAATCCTTGATTCAAGTTGACCTTATGACAATTATGAATCATCACAAGTTTGATATTTCCAGTGACTACCTGAGGCAAGTTATTCCCTGGGTTGAAGGCACGACCATACATGTCCCGCATATGTTAGCTAAAAAGTTACAATATTCCCTGCAAGAAAGTAAAATTAAGAAGGTTAATTTTAGTTTCTCGGGAAAACTACAGAAAATTATTGATGTGTATCAACCCAGTTTTCAAACAAGGTCTCTTAAAACTTACATTAGGAAATCAAAACCAAAGAAAACCATTAAGGAAGAGCCTGGATAGACTCATGTTGAAGGTGTGGAAAATTTTGCTAATACAATTTTCCATGTTGAAGATATAACAACTAGTCTTCCAGCAGAATTGCATGAGTGTGTGGATGAAGATGAGGAGTAGGAAGGTATGGACCACTATATGGAAACATGTAATGATTATTTTACTATAATAGACAAAATTCCTTCTAAAGAGTTGGCACCTCGGTATAATTTCCCTTTTATGGGTGATTCAACATCTACATCTCCAAGTTTAAATTTACACAGTTTTGATAACAAATTTGTTTTCTCAGTATACGATAGAATGATCCATTACAAACAAGTTTAAATGAAGGATTCTTCGTCTATATACAACTAAAAGGAGAAGTATGAACTAAAAGAGAAGTATAGTATTGAATGCATGAAGAAAAATGCAGTGTTGGAATAACATTTTGTGTAGCAAACATAGCCCCAAACGCCAAGGATAAAATTATTTATGAATTTCATAATCAGGTATCCAGAATGACCGATGAAGGTATGATGGAGATAGATGAACTACATGCAAATTTCAAAAAAAAATCAGGCTACATATGGCGAAAAATTAGTGAACTTGAAGAGGAGTTAAGAATAAGACCAAAGGTTCTCAATTTACCTCCATTGGCAACTCAAAATACTTTTGAGGCTAAATTAGTGAAGATATTAAATGAAAAATTAAATTTATTGGATATTTAAAGGCTGTAATTACAAATAAATATAAATATCAAGACTAACAAAAACATGAATCAAAGGTTGAAGAATACAGTAAAAGAGTGACTAAGTTGGAGAAATCTGTCATAGGAAAGCTAATAAGTTGAAAGAGATATATCTTGAAATTTCCCAAGAAAAACAAGAGATTAAAGAACTTGAAATGGAAAAATATCAGTGTTTTATAGAAGATGGTACTAAAAGTTGGGATAAAGGTAAGGGTAAGGGTAAAGGTACAAGTCATGATACAAGAGTAAAAAAAATTCCTTCAAAGGACTTGGATAAATCCAAACTAAAAGCATGCGTAAAGGTTTTTGATACCATTGTCTCAGCCATGAATTTTATGGGTGATTTGTATGTCTCACCACTAGTTGTTCAATCATTAAAGAAGATGGTAGCTGAAAGAGAAAAAAGAATTACTGAGACATACAACAATCTCATGAGTGGATGAAAAGCACAACGTTTGGGATGTGACATTGAGATACAAAATTTGAAATCCCGGGTTTTTGGTTTGCAACAAAAATTAGAAAGGGAAAAACAACAAAAATCAACAAATAAACAAATCATCAACAATCAACAACAATCGGCGGGAAAGAGCTTGAGGATGAAGTACAACAACTCACTAGGGAATTGGCCAAATGTAGATATCAGCTAAAATCTACAAAGGAAGATATTGAAAGGAAGGAAATTGAGCACACATAAAAATAAGAAGAATGTGGATTTATTGAACAGGTTAAGACAAGAAAATTCCAATATGAGAGAAATTTATGAAAGGAAAATTTGACAGCTTCAGAAAGGATATGTGGATGTGTCTGTTGTAGTACCTGAATAATCACAGGTCTCCATAGAAGGAAAGAGACATTATTTTTCTCAAGAGGAGGGCTTGCAAAATCCTCCTAAGCGTCCTCAAGTTTAAAAATAGAAATTTTTAGGTGATGTATCTATGTAGACACATTTCAAAGTGTAATATATATATCATTATATTTTGTTAATGTGAATTATATTTTTCGTTAATGTGCATTTTTGAATAAATTTCTAATCTTTTCTGAAGACTTACTTTTATGTCTCCTTCATGGATTTTTTATCTGGTTGTGGTCTCACTAAGATCTAGTTACTCTTTTATTCTTGGACAATGTAATCAACTTGTATAAGATGATAAGTTACTGAACCGAGAAATTAGTGCTATGGGATGTACTAAATTTCTATTTGAAATACAAAATGTCTTCTTTCCATAGTAGAACAATTTTACAATATGCTTAGTGCATCATATGGAAAAATTTACCATAGGGTGCAAAACGAAATCTGAGGGTTGTTGGAATTAGAGGTGTAATTTTTAACCAAAATGGTAAAAAAATTATTCTTATGCCTGGGGGATTGGCACTACCTCAATTAATCAGGCAGAGATGTGAGCTACCTGGAAAGGTTTCTCCATTCTTCTCCAGCATGGTTTTTTCTATTAATAGGCAAATTGCATAAAGCTTGCATAAGATACAAATTTAGCAGCATCAAAACAAAGTAGATGCATAATAAGATTGTATATATAAACATCACTAGGAATATAATCCAAATATCCTTATCTGACCAGAAAAAATATCCTTCTAAGACTGACAAAATAGTACAAAATTAAGGCTTCAAGTCTCAAGAAATTATCAACTCGAGCTCCAATATTCCAAAGTATCAAAAAAAAGACATAGCATATTTACTTAGTTGGTAAATAAATATTTTAAAATTTGAATCAACCATATTAGCCAAGAAATGAAGCCTGGGCATGCATTTTAGTGAAGCAAGGAAATTTTGGCCTGCTTGACAAAAATTCACGCCCAACCTTCATTACAAGGAAAAATTGAATGATTTGACTTGGAGAGTATTTTTTTACCCATAAAGAACATTAATACATTAAAAAATTTCTATTTTTTCCCATACAAAAGAATTTTTCGTAGGCTTATTGAAATATTTCAAGTTGTTTTATAATATAAATTAATGAACAAACTTTGCATACATGTAGCCAAATGGTTTGGATTTACATTGTTTTACATATTATATTTTTAACAATTGCATATTTAATGTATTGTTATTTATTAGGCTCTTAATCCTAGTTCAATCTAAGTCTAACCAATCATCTGAAAACACCTCTAAACCATCATCAACCAACAAATGACCAATAACCATGCCAACTCTTATCCAAGTAATCCTAATTTTTTCTTCCAACAATTCATACCAAAGATTAAATACTTTAAGAATATTGCAATAGGTAATTTGTGTCGACACAATTAATATTGAGGCATTTCAAAGTTTGGGCCACAAAAAGCATCATTTTTTAAACATGGATTACAAATAATTATGAAAATTTAGAAGTCTTGCTCATTAACATTATTGTCTGCAATATTGTCAATGTTCATATGTTCTTTCAAGTATTTAATATTATGATCATCCTCATATTGACCTACATCATCTTCATCATCATTGAAATTTCACTACAGATTGTCTATATTGTTACTAGATCTATTTGGATCATCATTTTCTATACCAACCATATTGTTGTGTTCTACAACACATCTAGCTATGGATTGTTGTCTTCTTGTACCTAAACATAATCATCTTCGAAATCATCCTGGATGTCAATTTCTTCGATGATGTGTAATTCTTCTCTCTCATTTTGTTAGCCATCATTGTTCTACACATTATCCACTAATACATCATCAAATACATGCCTTAATCTTGGATCATAATGTATGACAAATATCCATTTCGGGTGCAAAACATCCTCATAGAAAAATACCTACACATGAATGACATACATATATTATTGAAGAGGGAGTCCATACAGGTTGCTTGCTTTTAAGTTTGAATTTGTGGAAAACCTGTGAGATGTTTAGAAACCAACGTTTCGGACTAACTTGGTGAGTCCATCATCAGGGCAATGAGATAGACCTATGTTATAACAATTTTATTTTTTAATACACACACACACATACATATATATATATAATATATATATATATATATATATATATATATATATATATATATATATATATATATATAGTATATATATATATATATATATATATATATATATATATATATATATATATATATATATATATATATATATATATATATAATATATGAATTAATAGATTAATGATCACTACCACTTCTTGTTTGATTTAAAGAAATACCTGCTGACAATGAATTGATAGAACATAAGGCTCCTTATCCTTTGGTAGGAACCTTGAGGAATCTATAGAAAAAAAATCCACTATGTGTATCATGTCTTCATGTCCTCTCAAATGTTTCATACCATATACACTTAGAAATACAACATTTAAAGAGTGGTAATCCAACTCAATAATTTGTTGGATTTTTCCAACATATTGTGGCTTCCCTTCAATAATATTCTTATCTTTTGAGCTTAACCAATTGGATTGCTTGAAATCAACCATGATGCCACAGTCAAAGGATCACCTCTTTACATCTACACTTTCTACACGATAATATCGAGCATATGCCCACATTGCAGCATATTTCCTCACCTATGAAAGGCCATTTATTTCAGTGAAAACAAATATAATGATGAATATTAAAATAGTTAATAGTGCCAAATTTATAAACATAGAATATTTTGTAAAATTCCAACTGTACCTTTCTTTAACATTCTCTACACATGTTGATTTCATCTTATTTTATGTTTAAATCTATACTTGCATCTTCTATTTGATTTTGAATTTGTTCAATAACCTATTGTAGTGTGCAATCTTTTTCCCATTCCCCAAGCAGATCAATGGGAAGTGGAGTACTCCTTGGGTTCGATTTGAACAGTCTCCTTGCTTCTAACACTTCTTCTAAATCAATCCATTTATTCATAGAGCCCATGTGGCACAAAATGAACTTTTCAAATATAACACTTTCGTCAGCACCTATTACATGTCAACATGTTTATTTCAACTCCAAATGTCATGTTGTATGTTTTAAAAATAAATTACATAGTAAATTATTGGTTGCAAGGAAAAAAACCACAATGATTGTGAATTTACTTACTAATTTCTACTTCAACAACATGTTGTGCTCTACAAACAACCCCCCCATTTCATATTATTTTTATTCATGAAACATTAAAATTTGAAATGGGTCCCTTTAAAATAAAGTTGATATCAAAACTTTTACTTCACAAAAGTTCCGATAATCAAATGAGCGCTTTGTAAAAAACCCTTTTTAAAAAAAAACAATATTCGTTTAAAAGAAATAAGGCAAATTTCGGTCATTTCGATAAAGCGATCGCAAGATCACATATCGCAATGACATGAGGGACATATAAAATGGCACAAGGCTTTCCGCCGATGCGATATCGCAATCGGTGATCGGCGATATCCAATGCACAACCAAAAGCGCCCCATATCAATACCCCCGATGCGATGAGCTATATGCGATCGGCGGGTTCCTATCGTTTGAGTCACATTTCACATAAGCCTTTCGCCGATGCGATATCGCAATCGGCGATCGGCGATACTCGATGCAATTGTTAAGGCGAACTTGTTATAATCCCCGATGCGATGCGATAAGGCACGGTTTTCAATAGAAAGCCGTTAAAGTGATTGGAAAGCTCAATTTACTCATATTTAAGGCATAATCACCCCCGCTCGGCCGCCAATACGTCCATTACATGCTTAAGGAGATCCCTCAACCGAATAATGATATAATGGGCATTTATAAGGTGGCAGGTTCTATACGGCCATTTAATGGATTCAAGTCGTAAAATCTTTCTATGGATTATCTCCACGCCTGTTTTAAAAGCTGAATATATTGCTGCGCATCTATTCATTTGCTATCAATTGCAAGTTTTATCGCTATCTCTCTGTGTTACGCCAAATTGCCTCTCTCTGCAGAATTCATTCATAGACAAGAGTTCGGGCATGATGGGTAAGAATTCTAAGAAGACCGCGGGTGCTTCCAATCCACCAGTCGCAGGACAAGCCGCTGCAAACAGCAAGAAAGGCCTAATATCTGATACAACATGCACAGGCCTTGCCAAAGTAACTTGGCAGGGCACATATGACTTAATTGAGGCCGAGAAAACAAAGCAGACGGTAGCAAAAGCTACCGCGGATTCATTAAAGAAGTCTGACTGCACTCTCAAGGATTTGGCTGATTCTTTCCTTCACAAGATAGCAACCAGGGAGAAAATTCTCCCATATACAGACGTGGTGCGATGGGCGATTGAAGAAATCCCCATCATGGACAGAACTTTTAGCACAAGAGATGGAAGGATTTTTGGATCGTTCAAGCCAGAAGACCTGAGGCAAATGTATCATTTGCCCGAGCTGGAGAAGATATACAACAACGCCTTCTTGGAGAAGTTTGCGAGCGAAAATGAGATTGAGTTCGAACCTATCAAGGATTGGAGGCAAAATCCAAATAAACACAAGCACGAATCTTCCGGTAAGTACTCGGTCGATTCTTTGGCTTCTCCTTATTGCTATGCGGGTATAATGATGTGTAGATTATGGGGTTTACACGACTCTGCTATTTTTACTATTGAAATGGTTCCTCTTATGGAGCCGACGGTGAACAGCATAATTATGGATTGGGCTACTATCCTTTCGGATAAGCTAGCAGTAGCTGTTCGTGACTTTAGGAATAAAACTATAGTCACTGAAAGGAAAATTCCCCCATTCTACTATAGTGCATATATCCTAGATACCTTATGTTTCAATTCTGAATTCCCTGTTCTTGGTTGGAGGTGGACTGCACAGGACCCCTCGCCAATTCACATTTATCACCGCAAGTTGTGGAAGTCATCCTATAAAAACCACTTGTATCAGATTTGTAATGGATTCATGGTTCCCATTTATTATTCAATTTTTGATAAACCCATTTCAAGGATCTCCTACCTAGCCTCCTTTGATTTACCAGCAATGGCTAGTTGGTTTGGAGAAGAACATTTTACCTATATTAGAGTCTTCGGCAGCCAAACCAATCCTCATGTCCTCCCCTTATATGTTCCTGATAAATTGCTAGCAAGGGAAATTGCATATCAGATTACAGCTGAGAGTACTACACAGACTCTCAAAAAGGAAAAGAAAAGAGGCTGGCCTACTTTTCCCTTCAGATGTGGTGTCTTTACTCTGCATGATCTCAAACATGTGGAAAAAGAAGCCACAAAGATTCAATCTTTGGCTCTGGCTACAATCCCGAATAGAGCATTTGACCCAAAGCGAACTGCCTATGCCGCATTGGAACATGCCAAATTAGCAACGTTTGATCATCAAGAAGATATGTTCGATGACATGTTCTCTTCAAGTGAATCAATAGGACAAGCCAAAGAACTCGCCAAGATGAGATACAATGATGAAGGGCTAACTGAGTTTAATAAACTTAGAGAGCAGAGGTTGCAAACTCTGCCTCTAGATTTATTAGCACTAACCCCAGCGGCATCATCAAGCGAGCCTGGTCAGCAACAGACAAAGGAACCTCCTACTACAACGAAAGATCATAATAGCGAGCAGGAGGAACAACAGAGGAAAGACCAAGAGGAAAAGCTGAAAAAGGAACAGGAAGAATGGTTAAAGAAAGAGCAGGAAGATAAACAGCGAAGAGAGCAGGAGGATAAACGGCGAAAGGAACAGGAGAAGCAACAGAAAGAAATACAGGAACAATTGCTGAAGGAGTCTCAAACTAAACAGACCTCCACCGATACAAATGTGGGTACTATCACAGACCCCAAATTGCTCCAGGAATGGCAGCAGTTTGATTCTATCATCAGTGGAGGAAAAGGCTCAAAAAGTACAGACACTCCTAAGACCAGCGATATGCAAGATGACACATCATCTCAGGTTCTAAGTGGAACTAGCGGCCCACCTAAATCTAAAGATATTGAGCTAATTCCGAAAGATCCCAGCGATCAAATCATTTTACAAGTAGAAGATATTCCTCCATTAGATGTCTTCTACAGCCCGAGGCATAGAGCAGTGGTAAAGCGATCAAGGAAAAGACGAAGGCTTGATCAACCTTCTATCTTTCCAGAACAAACGGTCACGGGTAATGTAGTATGGAAGGAGAAACTGGAGCCCTCCGATGATCTAACTAAATTATCACAGTATGCTGGAGCCTATTCGGCAGCAACAATTGACAAGGCATCGGAGGTAAGCCTCTTATTGAAGAACAAAGACCAAGAAATCTCCACATTACACACAGAATTGGCCAAAATAAAGCAGAGGGTAATGCAAGCGGAGGAGCAGTTAGCGGCACAACAACAGAGGACAGTGCAGGCAGACGAGCAGCTATTGGCACAACAAAAACTAAATAATCAATTGGCTTAGCAATTGGAAGCAGAGAAGCAAAGGATTGACCAGGCTGCGATCCAGAAACAGAACGAATTGAGGGAGGCATTGGAAAAGTTGAAAGCAGCGAACGAGAAAATGGTGAAAACCAAGGATGAGCAAATCGCTCAAATAACATCGCAGCTAGAAAAGATAAAAGGAGATTCGCAGGTAACAGAGTTCAGGAAAGAAGCAAAATTGATAAACAATGCGCTAATATCGCAAATTAAACTCTTGTGTCAACAAATCGCTGAAGCGGAGCCACTCTGCGAATTAACTACATCCATATATGAGCAGGTAAAGAAAGCTAGGGATGACTTGAATCAAGCCGATGAGGCTATTACTACACATCTTGAATAGCAAGATTCGAATTCGGGAAAAGCATCCAATTTTCCCAGGATACTTGAGGTTCATAAAGATATACTTTTCACAGAATGGCACACTCAAGTGTTAAAGGCAGAGAGAGCAGCTTCAAGATGTAGATTAACTTCTAGCAATTTAGTTGATCTAGTTAACAACACTCTCTACTTAGCAAATATGATTTCCCAGTGTACTCCAGGAAAAATTACAACAACAAATGCATTGGAGCAAACATGTTATCCTGAGTTAGAATGCAGAGGAAGATTAATCGCCAGGATTAATAGTTTAAACATGGAAACGTATTGGCACTTCCTAGTTAAGCCTCATACACAAAGAGCCGCCCTGAAATGTTTAACAGATGCCATCGAGTGTATGATCCCCGACATTCAAGATGCCACCTATGCTGCCCAGCTCAGTTCGCGCCTCAACAAACCTCCGGAAATTGAGCCAATGCTTGCCATTAATCAGCTCAGATTCAAAGGAAAGCAGCCAACCCAATGAATCATCCTCCAGCTCCCCAGATCGCTAGCCAAGATAGCAACAGAAGTTATTGATATCAGTTTAAGTAGCATTTCTGTTTTATAGATATTTAGATTAGTATTGTATTTATAGACCCTTTCATGTTTTTAGAAAGGGTCGTAAAATTTTGTAATAGACTTAACAGACTGAAGTTTGCACTACTATGCTTCAGCCCTTATTCTTTTATGAAATTCGACCATTTGTTCTTACTTTAATGAAGAAATTTTTTTATACAATTGTGCACTATTGTCTTTGATTGAAGAATGTTTATGCATTAAGGGAGGAACTACATGTAGCGATTGATATCTGGGAGTGGCAAGCAGCTCATATGGTATTTCTATCTGTGTCTGAAGTCATTCTGTGTATGTGAATTGTTACGTAATTATTCTTGCTATCGTTGATTATATGCATGCGCTATAACAGCAAATCTTATTCATTCCACTATTGGGTGTTTAGTGATGTGCCTTTACTTTTAAATCATGTATATGATAATGATATGAATGTATAAAGTGTGGTAATTTCGCTTCAATCGCTCTGCTTAACTATTTAAGCACAACAATCTAAAATGATTTAATATCTATGTCGTGAAGATACAGTCATCTATATGCTTGTCTTTTAGGCATAGAGCATCAAAAGCTACGCTTTAGAGCTCAATAGATTCCAGGGATAGTTCCATTTACTTATATTTTTGTCAATAGTTTTAGCCTTTCGCCTACCACTATTGTTATCTATAAAGCATTCACTCATCCCATTTATCTATTTCTGGGAAACTGGTCCCATTACCCCCAGTCGGAGCCACTATCCCAAACGGAAAAGGAGATGCACTAAGGTCTAGACCGGGTGGTTTCCCCAATGTTGTTGCAGTGATTTTCGAGGCTTCAACATTTTTTGGCGCTAGAAGGAGGGCTTGACTGTGAATGGCAAGCAAACCCAAATCTGCAAGCCATTCTAAGAGTAATTCTCCCTCCAATTCTCCTAGTTATTCTCGATCGCCTGCTGGTTCTCCAACGCACAATTCAGAAAACAGGAATCAACTACCACTGCTCACACCCATCATACTTCAGAACAATTGAGTCTTGAATCCCCTGAAGTTCAGTCTCTTATCCACAAAATTCAGACCTTCTCGATTTCGCCACAAAGATCTGAGGTATCACAAAGCAGTGCGACTTCGCAGTTTAATCTATCTCATCCACTTACCAGACTTCAAAGTGGAAAGCTTGGTATCGAACCCATTGAATTCCCTTTACCCGAAAGGAAAAGGGCCAAGAAACATATTGAAGGGTCTGATAGTGGAGAGATTTCATCCACATCATCCATTTCATCTCCCCATCTGCAAAGTCAACCACCCACTCCCCCATTACATATTGTTATCCATCAGGGAACAGAAGCCTCAACATCTCAATCTTCTCACCCCTCAATATCATCTACTTCCCATACATCTGGAATCCCAATAGTAGTATCAACCACTGGTACTATTACAATGGTAGATCCATGGACCAGACCTGGTGCGGTCAATATGCCTGCACCATTGCATCCTTTACCAGATGCTCCTGAAAAATGGCTCCCCAAATTTAATCCAGATGATGGAACTCGGGCCGAAGAACACATTAATAATTTCATGTTGTCGGTCAACTTGAAAGGGGTAACACAAGAAGATGTTGTTGTTAGACTTTTCCCTTATACTTTACAAGGATCAGCAGGATCCTGGTATTTCTCTCTACCCTCTAGTTCCATTACCAGGTTGGATACATGCCAAGAGTAGTTTCTTACTAAGTATGGAGATGATAGGTCTTTGGCAACTTTAATAAACGATCTCTCCAACCTAAGAATAGAGAATAGGGAACCGATTAAGGAATTTAACGCTCGCTTCAATAAACTCCTCAACAAAATCCCTACAGCTTCCAAACCAAGGGAACAAATCAAAAGCGAATGGTATATCACTGCCCTGCCTGCCAATATAGCCATTTTTGTAGATCGGGCTGGGAAACCTACCTTAGCAGAAAATATGAAAGAAGCACTTTATGTGGAAAAACACATCAATTCCTTAGAAAAGAAAGCTGCCTTGGAAGACAGAAAATCTAAAAAAGTTTCTTTTAAAGAAGACTCCAAGAAAAAAAGCCCAAAAGACCCATATGAAATGGAGGGATTGCAAAAGGTCCTGAAAACATTGTCCAACGAAATGATTGACATAAAGAAACAGGTGGCCGAAACTTCAGACAAAAGACCTTTCAGGACTTATAAGAAAACTGAAACAAAGCCACCCAATTTCATATCTAATGCAGATTCATACCAGGAGGAGGAAGAAGAAGAGGCAACCCCACCAACTGACGATGAAGAAGAAGTAGCTGAGTTTCATGGAATGTGGGATTTCATACTCCCCAATTCTGATACTGATAATGAAGAAGAAGCCTTCCCAGTCACCACCAGAAGTAAAAGTACTTCTGAACTTGCCCAGGCGACTTCAAAGAAAAGGAGTGCAGGTGCTGCTACAATGAAGGAAAAAGTACCTCCAAAGAAATCACCTACAGTAGTCCCTCAAAACCAGCCCTCAAATTCTAATTCCCCTTCAACATCTAAGACGTTAGTGATATCTGATTCAGTGGAATACAACATTGTTGATGACATGAAGAAGACTAAGGCAAACATAACTATGTTTGAACTTAGCAAGCTAAAGCATCAGCAAAAATTACTTCTTAAAGAATTGAATGTTGTTCCCTCTACTCCACTTCCTAGTTCAAAAGCTGCTAATGATTCAGGCCAATCCCCTCTAGGTATGGTTGAAGCTACAGATTCAGTCCTAATTGGGGACAGGTCAAGTTCTCATACCCCACCATTCCTTCTAACTTATGAAATCTACAACAGAAACCTGCACAACTGTTTAATTGACTCAGGGGCATCTTCTAACATAATGCCAGCTTCAGTTTGTTCCAAATTGAACATAGAGCCCCAGAAGTCTGCCATCCATATTGTTCAATTAGATAGAACTAAGGTACAGGTTGTCGGGGAAATTAATTCCGTAACTATCAGGTTATCGGCTGATCCCAGAATAGTACAAAGGATTGACATTCTAATAGCTGATATACCTGAGTTTTACGGTTTGATTTTGAGTAGAGATTGGTCTGAAAAATTGCATGGGTATATTTCTACTGATTGGTCACACATGTGGCTTCCTTAT
>APFE030823796.1:50059-83616 GCA_000404065.3 Pinus taeda | reverse complement strand
AGGGATCAACACGTCTGTCAAGATGCCATGGTCCAAAAACCATAGGTTCAAATTCCAAGGACTAACTGCCACGGACCAAAGGTAAGTTTTCCAACATGTACGCGCTTTTCCGTGCATGGAAGTGCATGTATACGCATACGTGACTTCTGATCAACAAACCCGTGTGTATACGCATTTTTGTATGCCCAGAAAACTTGTGAGTATAACCTGCGTGTATACCCTACTTGGTATATAGCGAACCTGCGTATATACGTGACTTGGTACATAGTGAACCTGTGTATATCCTGCCTCTGTACGCGACTTGGTATATAGTGGACCTGCGTGTATACTCAGCTTTCTTCATTCTTTGTAATCTGATCATCAATTCTTTGCTACTGAAATATTGCACTATAATCTGTCATCTTGCCATCAAGGACAACACCTGTATCATAATGCTAACACAAGGGCTCAGATTAAACTGTTCAGCTCCTTTTTATTTACTCTACCTATCTACTTATTTGCCAAGTTTAAACAATTTGGTCAGATTTTATTCTCTATTCTATAGCATGAAATTGAAAAAGGAATGAGCTAAGTTTAAACAGTGTGACTCTTCATCAATTGTGGCAAAAGTAACAAGCTACACACAATTTTTTATTGTCCAAGAGTAAAAAGTAGTGGCATTTAGACTTGCACACTTTCCTAGTCTATTTGTTTAGGGTTCATTTTGGTTCATTATTTTGACCATTTTATTTTGTTTACCCTTTGATTTTTATTTTAGGGTATACCCTCTTTACATTTTTAAAATTTTTGATTTTTTGAAAATATGGAAAACCTTTGTAACAAGAAAAGGTATGAACATATTACAGAGCTCATCAAGTCAATCATGAAATATCACACCTATTGGTATAGGAGCATAACACTGGCTCCACTTGGGGATGGCTTTTGTTGGTGAAAAATCAAGAACAACAGGTCAGATGGCCTTCTGAATGATTATGACTATGCTTTGATATCGCCTTCTACTGGTTGCTTTATTATATGTATGACAGTAACACTTTTGAAGCTTAGGGCCTTCTCTTTGAGCTTCAACTCCAACAAGTTACTATCCAATCAACACCAAACCTTTATTCTTCCTACTTGAATCCCACTTGAGCACCTTGTAACTTAGGTAGAAATCTTCAGTCTTGGCCTTTTTATCAAAAATATTTTTAACCTTTTCCTACACAACTTGAGATCTGACTTGAAACTAAAAGGTGCTGCAACCTGTTAGTGTCAATCTTTACAGGCTTCCTCCAGTGATCAAACATGCTCTTACAAAGTGATTTTAAGATGTCAAGGTCAAATTTTGTCATTTTAGTGTCTTCAAGTAAAATTTGGTCACTAGGTATTAGGTCTAGGGTTTGCTTTTACTCATTTCAAAGTTGTCCAAATGTTGGTCCATGTCAGCATTCAGCTAAGTGTACCATCATTCAAAGTGTTTTCATCATCATGTCAAGTTCCACTGGGTCATTCTACACATTGTCCATGCTTCAGCTGTGCTTAGGTAAGGTTCATTTCCCTCTCCTAGGGTTTTGAATCTAATTTCTCTTGGATGGTCAAATCATCAGCAAAACTTATATCCTGATGTTCACACACCTTCCCCTATCCTTAATGTACCTTATTAAACACTTCCCATCATTGATATCCCTTAAATTCCTCATTCTCCCACAAACCCTAGTTTATTGCTATAATTTGGCAATTTTCTACGCTAGGCCTGTGTTTTGCCCTCTTTCACCCCTTCCGTTTACTCAATATTTGAAATTCCACTTTCCCCTATTTTCTGACATCCCTCCCTACTTCCCAAAATTTCCTCAAGAATTTAGAAGCCACTTATTTCCTTCATTTCCCTTCATTTTGACAAATCCCCTATTCCACACATCGGGGTAGGTTTTACTAAAATGATGTTTCTAAGAAAGGAAAGAAAATTTTCGAAAAATGGAGGGAGTTTTTTGTCCACAATAGGCCAAGAAAGATAAATCTCCTTCATATTTTACACAGGTGTCATGGTTTTAGAGAAATGTCAAAACTACATTTGCCTCAGGATAATTGATGCACCTCTTAAGTGACTTTGGGAAAATCAAGATTTATCCTAGCTTGGTTGGTCAAATGACTTTCTTGATGAGTCAAATGATAAGAAAACACAACAATATTTCCAATGAGCTATCATGAGCTCAATTTGGGGTTGAGGAAGACCTTCAAACGTTGATTGCAACAACACTTTGCCTTTAGTCAGCCTCATTTTGCACATTTTAACCAGTCTTGGGAGATTTGACTTTTGATAGGGCACATCAATTCCAAATTGAAAAATTATAGTCAGGTGGGAAATTAGACTCAATAAGATTTCGAACGAGCTATCCCATGCCCAATTTGGACATTGCGAAGGCCTCCAAAATAGGTCTGTAAAACGGCGCAACACACTTGGGTAATGGCATGGTGCATCAGTGGTCTGCACCTTTAACAAAGAAAAAGTGTGGTTATGTCTACTAGGGACATTACCATTAGCTGCAGGACCATAGGCAATACTGAGAGAAAGTGTGGAACTGGAATTTTTTGAGCAAAAATAGACTTTTCTGCCCAATGCACCGTGCCACCTGGCGCTCGCTTTTGATTGAGACATCCTTTTGAGGAAAACTCAACATATTTGGATTTGTCATGAAAAAATATGCATGCCTACCAATGGCCAAGAAATTTTTATATGTTTTGAGCCCTCAAAAAGGTCAAAAACACTCAAAAAATGACCTTACTATCCATATTTTGACACATAGGAAGCAGTGTTGGGAGAACTGAATTTTGGAGGGGAAAATGGAGGCGAAATTGAAAAATTCCACTTGGATTGGAGAGTAGACAGGTAAAAATTTCAAACAAGCATACTTGGGGTGAATTTGGACACTAGGAAGGTCTCCAAAAGTGGATCCAAATAGGTGCTACTCATAGAGAAATCAGGGGTGATGCATAGAGGAAATTTGGCCTAGTTTGACCAAGAATGCTCTGTTTTCTGCCTAGTTCTAACAGTTTAACTTTTTCTCTTTCTCAATGTCAAACTTGTGATGTAATTTAATGTAAAATGATGGATATTGATGTAATTATGTCTAATTTTCACTTATGGAGGTAGATTAATCTATCAAAAAGTTGTTTGAAACTGAATGAATCAGTTCCCTAGTTTCTAAAGGCAAGTTGTTCCACTGCCTAATTTCTAGTTCTCAATTTAGAATTAGTTGGAACAGCTCCTAAACTTGTGAGCTCGACCCCTAGAGGCTAGGATGAGTTATGGTTTGTCTATATTTTGTGATTTTTCAGTCATTAGCATAGTTGGACTTTTGAAAAAGCCTTGAGCTTCATTGTACACTCATATTAGCATTTTGGCTAAGTAATTGAGATTAGGGTTTACAACACTCTTTGGGATTCATGTGGAAATTTGTCTTGGTACAGTGCTTTATTTTGTAATTTTGAATTTATTTATATGATTGTATGGCATTATCTATCTTGTTTCTTCTTAGCTAAATCAAACAAGGGAGAAAGGCAGAATCCATTGAAATTGCAGTGCTCTAGCTTGGGTTTGCTTTAGTTTTTTATGTTTTCAGCTGTTTGGAGAGGATCCATGAGTTTTCTTGCCCTCTTCAGCTCCTCACCTATCTAATCCTTCCATCTCATTCAATTTGAAGTGCCAAAAACAATTGCCTATCTTACCCAATTGAGATCTCGGCAAGACTAAGCCTCATTCCCCGGACCCAAAATATGCCTTTCCATCTGAGCCAACAAAAACATCATTTTATTCAACCAAACTCATGTACACACATACCTAGCCTAAGATCAGTAGTTAAATCAGTCATCTCAAGCCTTTGGTGATCATAATTTTCTGAGATTGACCCGGAGAGAGCCCTCTCCCGACTTGGTAGGGCTAGCTACTAGGTTAAGCGTGGTTTGATGTTGGCCCTGGATCATAGCTTTCTTAGCCTGAGGTAGATTTAGGCTCTAACACAACCTTCAAACAAAATTAGTAAATCATCAAGATCTTAGGGCCTTTTTATTGGATTCAAATCTTTTAGGATTTAATTCATAATCTACCGAAAACTGAATTAAATCAAATTGAAACCCTACCTACTCTATATTATTGAAAGTCAGGTTGAATTAAATAATACAAAAATGCCAATGAAGCCAATCAAGAAACTAGAGAAACAAATGAACTGCTTGATTGATTGTCAGTGAAATCAGAAGCATAATTGGATCATGTACTCACATAATCAAAATTGTGATATATAAAGGCCACTGCTGATGTATTTGGTCCTCATAGAGAAAACATGTTAAAGAATTTGAGTTGAGAAGAACCTCCATATAATCTGCTATAGGATCAACAAAACCATCAAGTGCTATAGTTTCTTCTAGGCCTTCAATGTCTAATTGATTAGTTGTATCCTCAATACTAAACCCTGAAACTACTTCTATAGTCTTGTTCTCGAAAGCATCATCATCCTCAATCTGCAAATCAAAAGACAATACAATTTCCTTTTCATTTGGAGAAGGAAGATTTTGTAGGAATTCTTTAGGATCTCAGAAATTATATGGCTGAATTTGAGAATGCAAAATTTTAATTTCATTTTCATATTTTTCAGCAACTAAATTAAGAAAATGCATATCAGTTCTACGAGAGTTTTTTCTTGTTTTGACCAATTTAAACACAACTCTTAAAAATCTTCATCAAGCTGAAATTTTGACAACTCATCCCTGAATTCATTTAAAGCTTCATGAAATGAAAGATTTTCCATAAACCCTGTCATCCTATATCACTATTAATGCTTTGGAATATGGATTATTTGGTTGTGGAATTGCTATAAACTTGAAGCTCTGAATCTTTGAACGACAATGTCTTGATTGGAAAATGATTATCAAAAGAGTCAGAAGAATGATGCTCAAATGTGCATGAAGATTTTATATTTACAATTTTAAAAAGAGAATAATTAAAAACTACTCTAAGATCTTCTCTAAAATACTATATACGCTGGAAAACTCTATCAATTTAGAAAGAACATAATGTCTTGGATAAAAATCCAAGTTAAAAGCCTCATCTTTTCATATTGTTCTTTCAGGTTCATTCCTCCAGTAGAGTCTTAGTAGTGAAATTGATTTTAGAGTCGCCAGGTGGATGATTTTAACCTTTGTGTGTCTGATCCCTGTCCACCATTATAGATCAGATCTAAACCTGTAAAACAATTCTGAAGAAAAAGTTGGTTCTCCAAGAAACCAAATTTTGAGTATTTTATGATTATTTTGTCTTTTTATGAATTTTCTGAACAACTTCTATGATTGCTTTAAGAGGCTTTAGATATGAGATTTAAAATTTCTTAAAGACTTATTTGATAAGAGGAACTGATCAATTATTTGAAACCAAAGTCCAATCTATAAACTATACCAGAGAGAGACTGAAGCATCATTCATTTACTTCTGCAATTGCAAAGCAAAAACATTTCAAAGGCTACCTGGCTAACATCAGGCTCTGTCCATAGCTTATAAAGTGAACAATAGTACCAAAAGAATTATTCACATCCCCAGTGGAGTCGCCACTATGTTATCACTCAAGTTTTCCCAGAAGTGGTTAGAAGGGGAAAGGGGGCGGAGGTAACCACAAACCAATCTTTTAGATACATAATCTAGCCAATCTGTATCTAGAGAGGGCTCTCTCTTTAAGTTTTAGCTTTGTTTTGAAAGATATTAGGCTAGTTGTGAAGTTTAGGAGTTTTGTTTGAGTTTGGGTGGTGAGATTCAATAGGAAAGGGGTAAGACTAAGTAGCTTAGGACATTGGGATAATGGAGTCAAGGAAGATGGCTTCATTGGATTGGGTTTCTTGAAAAAGGGTGGCTTCACAGGGCAAGATGATCAAACAGGGAAACAAATGAAGATTTGGAATAAATGGAATGTTTTCAAAATAGGTGAAGGGCAGTTAAGAATCCTTCAATATATTTGAAGATGGAAAGTGAATGATTAGTAATAAATATCAGTTAAGTATTCTTTAAGAAATAATCAAAATGAAAGAATTAGAAAACAGGAGCAATTAAGATTTCACTGTTTATTCTAATTCAGAAGAAAACATAGAAAATGATAACTTTTGAAGGCAGCGTGAAATAAAGCATATTTTGAATTAATCCTTTCTGTTTATCATTCAGACATGAACAAAGATTATATAAGAAGCAACGAAAACTTTAAAACACAAGGTATAGATGACTTATTGATCCGGTGTTTGATTCAAGAATTCTAAGAAAAGTCCCTTGCATTAATTCTTTGTCTAGAAAGCCATGCAAAAGTTGATTCCAACAAGCACTTTATTCCAAAAAACCAATGTTACAACAATGTATATGAATCCACCCAAAATGCTTCAAATGAAAAAGTATTTATACTAATTGTAAACTGAAATATCTTGAAAAAATATCAAGATTAGTCTCACAAATATCTCCAACTGTTTACATTAATAGAACTTTAATAAAGGACATTCAAAACTAATGAATCTATTTGGCACTATTTCTATGGATTAATGGTGAAAAAGAAGAGAAATTCGCATTTGATAGCAACTCGTAGTTGATGATGAGGCATCCCAGTCACTAAATGCATCCTTCCTTTGTGCATTCTGGCCCAGAAATTCTGAAAACTTATGGTCCAATGATACACTTGTATATCTCAATCCGTGATAGATATGTAAAATTTGAAAGTGGTTTTTGTATATATGAATGTTTTTGAAATAAACCTCTCTCAGTTTCCCAAACTGCATCTCCAGAGGTTCAAAATATTCTCTGCAAAAAGATGTCAAAAACAGGACTTTTCACAAACTGAAAAATAGGTTCTGAAGACATACACTTATCTCCCTCTTGGTAATACCTCTGTACAAAGTGAGATATTTTTTTGTAGCTCGGACTATTAAAAACAAAACCCTCCTCCATTGTTTCAAAATACGTCTTGGATTAGCCACAATAGTTTCTTCAAAACTATGACTTAAACAGGAAATTTCTAAAGAATGTACCATTTTTGCTCTAATTTCATCTTTTAACCTTAAACCTCTTTTGACTGTTTTTCACTTTTACTTTGGATAGACTTCATTTTAACTAGTGAAAGTGTTTTCATCTTTGTTTAACCCTCAATGTCTTCATGTTTACTTTTACTGTTTACTTTTTACTTTTACCGCTATGTTTTTCAACTGTCTTCACTTTGTCATGAACTTGTATGTTCTATTTTGTAACTGTCTTCCCTGTTGTTTATCTTCATGCTAGCTAATTTACTTGACTTGATCTTCAGTCTGATATTATTTAACCCTAATACGCTTTGACTGTTCTTTATTGTGTCCTTTTACCTTCCATCTCTATTTGAATAGATTTGATAACAATTTTGGAGTAAATAGGTCTTATGACTAGTATTAAGACTGTTTATCCAAGGCTGTGGTATTCTGATCATTTGTAAAAGAAAAAAAACTATTAAGAAAGCATTGGTCTGTAGGGGAGTTCGAAAAGGTTTCATTTGAGTTTAAGAGGTTTGTGGAGTGAGTCCAAAATGATTTTTGAGAGGTAAACCATGCTCGAATCAGTTAACAGAGCCTCCAGGTGGCGTGGCTCGGTTACAAAGGATTTTACTGCACAATCAGGTGAAAATGAGCAACACTGGGGATTTTGTGTTTAAATGGGTAAATGGTTGGTATTGGCAGGTGAATGAAAATTACAATTGGTGGCAATTGAATGATGAGACATTTTTTCGTTTAGTAGAAGGCGGTAAGCAGTTTCTATCGCACTGCTTATGGGAGGTGAGTGGTATTAAGGGAGGGCCACGCGTTTCCATACACTGTGTGACACGTAGCACAGGTACTATTCACAAAACCACTCTCCATCGTGTGATAAATGTTGACCAAATGGATCATGCGATATGCGTGATGACCGTTGGATCTGCGTGAGCCAATCGGACAATTGTTGGGGAGGTGAAGTGGTAGAAGGTTAAAGGAGGGCGGGCCCAATATAATTAATTAACTAGTCCAAATGACATAGTTAATCCTCATTAAATGGTGGCGGGGTCAGGTTCTTAATTAACTACGGATTAGTTAATTAATCCCATTTCATTGTTTGATTTACAGTTATATTTAACCATCGGGGCGAGATATGTAATATTTGGGATTTTTAATAGATTAAATAATACGGGAAATGGTGAACTTTTTTGTGGGAGTTATATAATATAAGTTAATAGTTAATATGGTAATGTAATGAAAAATAACCAAGTAAAAAAAAAATTAAAGTGTATATTTTAAACTTAGGCTAAAGATGAAAAATGGGTTTTTTAGGTGATGTTATGTATTTTCCCAAGTAAAGTAGGATTTTCACTTAGGAAAAGACTTGTGAGAATGAATGAATGATGGTTTTTTAGTACTTTAGCCATTTAAATTATTGGGAAGAGGGTCTGGTCCTTGTAGAAGTTAGAGAAATGCTTTGAGCCCCTTTAATTTTCAAAGACCTCAATACTTTAGGAGGAATTAGTGAAATATTTAGGGAAAATGAGAAGGGGAGTTAATCATTGTGACTTTGCTTTACTTGTGATGCCTTCGATATGATGCATGCCTTGGCCTTACAATGAAAATGAAGGATTAACACATTTAGAGACATTATTCATCACATGTATCATTCTGCAACCCCATCTACCTACCCTGCCTACTTCAACCTAGCATTTTTCTTCTTTATTTTGGTGCACTTAGACTGGAAAACCCTTATCAATCTTATTTTTCTTTTACATGGAAAGCCTACCTAAGTCTACACTTATTACATCCAAGGGCTCAGATTAAACTGTTGAGCTCCTTTTTATTTACTTTACCTATCTACTTATCTGCCAAGTTTAAACAGTTTGGTCAGATTTTATTCTCTATTCCACAGCATGAAATTGAAAAATGAATGAGCCAAGTTTAAACAGTTTGGCTCTTCATCAATTGTGGCCAAAGTAACAAGCTGCACACAATTGTTTATTGTACAAGAGTAAAAAGTAGTGGCATTTAGACTTGCACACTTTCCTAGTCTACTTGTTTGGGGTTCATTTTCTTTCATTTTTTGACCATTTTATTCTTTTTACCCTTTGATTTTTATTTTAGGGTATACCCTCTTTACATTTTTTAAATTTTTTGATTTTTTGAAAATATGGGAAACCTTTGCAATAAGAAAAGGTATGAACATATTATAGATCTCATCAAGTTAATCATGAAATATGACACCTATTGGTATAGGAGCATAACACCACACAACCTTGCAGCTTATGCATAATATTTCTTTTGTACAAACATCTTATAGGGCTCAAGCTAAGGACTCCTTTGGTAGCTAAAACTCATGGCTTCAAAAAGTGCTTCTTGTGAAGGAAAATTAGGTTCCAAGAAATCATGAGAACTACAATGATTAAAAGAGGGAATTAAAAGGTCCCATGTCCCCATAGGAGGAATCATTTGGTCAACTGTCGGGACCAAGTCCTAGAAAGGAAAATAATATCCCAATGGATCCTTCTCAGAAGCAATTGAACATTGAGGATTCAATTCCACATAGTTCACCCATGGCTAGGTAGAGTCTACTTGAACACATGGAACATACCAAGGGGCATTCTGTAATTAATTCGAATTACAGGGTTTATTATCATATGCAAGCTGATCAATAGTGGCAACATTTCCACTATGAGGAAAACATATCACTTGAAAGATTGAAGAAACCACATCATTCATGGCATAGACAAAATCATGCCCAAGTATCATATTAAAGTCTAAGGGGCGATCAAGCACCATCATATCGATAAAAGCAGTCTTCCCACATAAAGTAATAGGCAATTAAAGAAGAACACCCATAGATTCACCAGGTCTTCTATCATAGGCTAACAACTGATTATCATCTACCAACAAATTTGGAGAACCCAAATCTTTCCAAGTCAAGGAGGATATAATACTTGTAGAGGATCCTTCATCCACCATACATTGATGAATGTTTGTCGAATTAACTCTAACCTTTATCTCGAAAAGTGTAGCGGAAGGAAGACGAGGATCAATAAGATTATCCCAATCAGAGGAGACTCTCATGGAACTTAGAGGGGGAACATTCGAAGAGATCAGAATGCTCTTTAGACTGGAATACTTTATACTAGAAATACAAAAGACTTTGTTTTTAGGCACTTCACCCCCCAAAAGACGAGTGGAATGAGCTAGGGGCTCGACCATTTCATCAATGAATGGTTGATGAGACTATTGAGAAACCATAAAAGATTTAGGAGTAGAAGAACCTTTGGAATCTAACCATATCGTTTGTACAACTAGAATACCAGGAAACAAATGAGTAAGATGGTCTCCCTTACATATATTGCAAGGGAACTTAGGTTTAAAACTTCTATGGTTAGGGTTTTTATTAACATCCATTCCACCAACATGGCTAGCAGAGGTTGGTGGAAAGTCCCTAACATGAATTGTAAAGGTTAGCGACTCTTTCCCAAGAGAGATAGGACTTGTGCCCCTAGCCCTACTCGTAGAAGCAGGTGAGTCAACAAAAATATGACTCATAGAGGTAGGTGACCCATTGCTAGTTTGACTCATAGTGACTAGACTTATGCCCCCAACATCACTTGCAGTGGTTGAAAGATCATCTCCAACATGAATAGTAGAGGTTGATGATGATTCATTTCTAGTATGACTTGCAGTGACTAAGATTATTCCCCCAGTGTGACTTGTAGTGGCTGAAAGCTCATCTCGAACATGACTAGGACAGGTTGATGATGAATTTCTAGTATGACTTGCTGTGACTAGACTTATACTCCAAGTGTGGCTTGTAGTGGCTGGAAGTTCATCTCCAACATGACTAGCAAGGGTTGGTGATGATTAGATAGAACTATTCCTCTCCTTTGTCTTCCTCTTTCTCTTATTTTTATATCTCTTATTACAAGAGGGAGAAGGAAGAGTAATCCTAGATTTCTCTTTTAAAGAAGATGAACAATTAATAACCATTTCATGGCCTTGATATAAATCATTCTTCTCAGAAGCTTCAAGAACATATGGAATATTCAGAGTGGGCCACAGCCAAACTGGTGTCCAATATTCAATCCAAGAATAATCAAAAGTTTCCATCAAGGGGGTACCAAAGTTTCCAAAGAAAGGAAAAGTAGAAGGATCGCTTTTGGAAGGGTTCCTTGGTTGGCCTCCATAGGAATATTGGCCATACCAAACTTATTCACAAATCCTTCCCTTATGAGAATGTAAAAATGACTTTCCAAGGAAGAGAGATGCACAATCAAAATCTTTTCCCTTAAGGAGGAAATTCCACAACTTTCAAATGAAAGATCAAAATCCTTTCAATATCGGCAGAGTGGTAGGCTAGTCACTCAGAATCTAAGGTCCAAAAATTCAGAAGACAAATCCACCTAAAGCCAACTAAATCCGAAGAGAAAAGAGCACTCAACTATAAAGTACCTAAAGATGCAACCAATCAAGAAAATTCCAAGTATTTCCACTTCGGGTGATGAGGACTGGACACCAAAATACAAGAAAGTGAAGTAAGAGACATTCCGAAGATAGTTTGGGATAATGATGGCCCAGGCCTACCAGCTAAGGTGACAAAACAATTACACTGACCTCTAGACAAAAGCCTTTACCGATGCAAGAACCTAATATTTGCAAGGGTACCCTCAAGAAGTAATAATGAATGTGATGCAACGTCTACCTTAGGTGCCATGAGATTCCCCTTCGTAGGCACCGATGTAATCCCTAGGAATAACAACTATGGGCACCGGTTCATATCAAAAGTTGGGCAAAACAGTCTTGGGGCGGGATCCAACTAGTAGGAGAGGGGGTATCTCTTTTCCTTGCCTTCACTCTACCTTGTGCTTGACTCCCACTCACAAAGCTTTCCCAACCTTTCTAATGACACTAGATTTCATTCATTATTCAACATCTATGTTTAACAATTTGAGTGGCCTTGGAGAGTTAACTCGCCACTCACATGTTCCAAGGCCCTAAAGAGCTAGACTTGTTGATGTAACTAATGACAAATCAAAAAATGTTCTAGTTCTTTTTAATTAAGTGCTTGATTTTAAAGGATTGTTCTTTAGGTCACGGGGACAATGAGAGTGAAACTTATTGTGTTTTGATGCAAAATAAATCAATAGAAACTTAGTTATATGAAAATGTAGCTATTTTTCTTTGTTTAAAAGTGATTTCTATAAAGCTCTATGAATAAACATGTACAAGCAAATTTTTCTTTTCCCATAAAACATACTCCACACACCCAAAATCTAACAAAAAGACTAAATCGCATGCAGTGCAAATTATCTTAATGCAAACTATGATGATGGTGCATGGATGCTCATACAAGAAGCAAATGTGTTTCTTCACAAGATCAATAGGCCAACTTGACTATAAATAGGGCACAAAGCCAAAGACAAACTTCCCTCAAAGTGAAGCAAAACCAATCGAAAAAAGTTCAAAATGGCTCAAAAAACAACAATGAAATCAAAAACAGAAACTTAGAAAGAAAAAGAAAGGAAAAAGCTATGTTTTTTGTCTTTTTGTTTTAAAAACCCAAAGAAATTTTTGAGGTCACAAAAGACTACTAAACTTCAAAGATCAAGAAACAAGCATAAAGAGTCCCTAAACTTCACAAGTTATGAAACTCATCAATAAAATGAAACTTGAAATGAGAAAGGACTACAATATTGCATTAGCTGATATGAATAGTAGTATAAAAGACTTTAGCAAACCAACAAAATATCAAGAAAGACTCTCAATATTGCCAAAGAGACACTCAAAAACCATGAAAAACAAAATAGGTCAACCAAAAAGGAGAGCAAAGAAAAGAAATATGAAAGTCCGGTTATAAACGAAACTGAAACCAATTTCTTGTTCTGGAAAGCCAGAACAACCAAGAACTTCTGAGAGAAGCCTTGAACCCAAAAAAAAAAATTGAAACCTTACTCAAAAAGCAATCCTAGGTTAACTAGGTTTTTCATAGAGAAGAAGATTCGAAATTGAAAACTTGCAAGAAAGCAGGCTCAACAATATTATCCCAATCAACGGATACACTCCTAGAAGTTAGAGGGGGAGCATTCGAAGAGACGAGAATGCCCCCTAGACCAGAAGACTCTATACTAGAAATAAAAAAGACTCTGTTGTTAGGCACTTCATCATTAAGACGGTACCGGTTCGTATCAAAAGTCAGGCATAACAATCTCAGGGTGGGATCCAACAAGTAGGAGAGGGAGAAGGGGCATCTCTCTTCCTTGCCTTCCCATGGAGTTTTATTTATACTTCTCAAAATTAGTTTTTTCAGTTGGAAAACAATTGGGCCATGGGCTATAGTAGGTGAGTAATAGGTAAAACCCGTAAACTCTGTCCAAATTTAAGGAGATTACATATTTTTTAGTGTTTTAACACATATACGCGGGTTGGGTATAGACTGGCCCACGTGTACACAATTTTTATACAGGGGAAAATAGCGTATGGGAATTAAAACACTATTTTCTATAATTTGGACCCAGTTTAGAAAGGAATGGTTGCCCTAGGCAATAACCAGAGCATCAAATCTACCAAGAGTGGTAAATGTTGCTATAAAACTAGCAACCCAACCCCATTATGTGTCAATTTAATATTTAATTTTAAAGATTTTATTATAATGGATCCAGTTTTGCCCCATAGTGTGTCAATTCCTTGATTTATTTCTAAGTTTTCATTGCAATGGGTCGAGTTCAATTGTAATGCATGTAAATTTGATGTTTGATTTTTTTTATTTTGATTGCAATGTGTCAAGTTGTCTTAGGATAAAAATTTTAAAAAGATATATTTTTAGCATTTAAAAAGGAAATGACTCTTAGTATATGTTATAGCACCATTTACCACTCTTACTAGATTTGATGCTCTGGTTATAGCTTAGGGAAACCCTTCCTTTCTAGACTTGGTCCAAATTTTAAAAAACAATGTTTTAATTATTGTACACTATTTTTCCCTAAATAAAAAGCATGTACATGTAGGTCAGTCTATACTCAACCCACGTATATGTGTTAAAACACTAAAAAATATATAATGTCCTTAAACTCAGATGGATTTTACGGGTTTTACCTATTACTAACCTACTATAGCCTGTGGCCTAACTATTTCTCAACTTAAAAAAACTAATTTGAAGAAGTATAAATAAACCTCCATGGGAAGGCCTAAAGGAGAGGGAGATGAGATACTAATATTATAGTTGATTACATCCCTGATCAAGTCTAAAGAAATCCTTGTGCCTCGTGCACACCCAAGTTATAGGAAACCCTTATTTCCTTCTTTGAAGTGTCCATCATCTTTGTATGACATCTTGGTGTACCTTTACAGAGGAGGATTGTTGAGGCCTGGGCAAGATAGATCCGGAGGATGGTTTCGCTTGGAGCTGGAGGAAGAGTTAGGTTCTAGTTTTCCACATCTCATTTAGCTTACATCAATAAATAAATGTTGTTTTGTTCCTGATATTTATTGTGTTTATGCATCAACCTATGTTATGATCTACATATGATATATTATGTTATTGCTGATTTTCTCACATACTTATATGATTTAACACATATATCATGAACATGCATTCTATTACTGTTGTTGTATATGCTTTGCTTGGATAAGTTGCAGGTTTTGAAGGCATTGGAAGGAGTAGAGGGTTTGGACCCTGTAGGATCAACCTTGAATGTAGGACCTCTGGGTAATACCTCTCCTTCCTACCTTAGTAGCTTAAGCATTTAGACTACTTGTCTGCATGTTTGTTTATGTTGTATGCCCTATGCTCTATTGGGGTTTTCAACCCAAGACCCTAGGGTGTTTCCACTTGCAACAGAATTGGCGACTCCACTGGGGAAAACATTCTTGTTTTTCCTAGTTTGGGATGTTTGGTCTTGATCATGGTTATTTTCTTAATTTCTCGCTTTTATAGTGTCAGTGACTCATTGGTTTCCCAGGAATCAAGTATGATCTTTTGGATTAGACCTCAACTTTTTATTTTTCTTAATTGAGATTTTTATATGCGTTTTTAAAGGGATGTAGTAGTGTATACACGCTTGTTTCTTCAGATATACTCGTGTATACATGAATTTACTATGTTTGAAACGTGTGTACATGCCTCTGTGCCTTTACATAGTCGTGTATACCTAATTTTGAATTAATTTTTCAAAATATTTTTCCTAGTTAAGTATGTTTCCTGATGACATTTGCTATTTTCTGGTCATTCACTGTCATTAAATCTCTTTCTATTACTATTGTTGTATATTCTTTTGTTGGATAGGTTTTAGGTTCTAAAGGCATTGGAGGAAGCAGAGGGTTTGGACCCTGCGGGATTGAACCCGAATGTAGGCACTCTGGGTAATACCTCTTCTTCCTACTTCAGTAGTTTAAGCATTTAGACTACTTGTCTATGTATTTCTTTATGTTATATGCCCTCCATTCTGTTGGGGTTTTCAACCCAAGACCATAGGGTGTTTCCACCTACAACAACTAGTTAGAATCGAGACATACCCTAAAGAAAAAATAAAACAAAATGAAAAATAAATATATAAACAAATAAAAATACAAAATACAAAAAAAAAAAAAAATAAATTAAATGAAAAAGATTTTCCACTTAAGCTAGCTCAATTGGAAATGGTTGTGGAAATGAAGTCTCACCAAACTGGAAGCCTTGGGTTCAAATCTTGTGCTATCCCCCCCTTGATCAGGTTGAGAAGTTGGACATGATGAAGATGTAGTCCTACCAAGCTTACATAAAAAAATGATTGAAAAAAATTAAGTCCAAATCAAAAAGAAAAAGAAACAAAATGTTAACAAAAAATAATAACATATATATATATGAAAAAACAAAAAATATTTCAAAAAAATACACCACTTATGATTTTTTCTTTTTTAATTTAACAAAAGGAGAATAAAATGGATAATTAAAAATCATATATATATATATATATATTATATATATATATTATTATATATATATATATATATATAAATAATAAAAATAATAATAATAGTCCATGGGATCTTGGATAGACGGTGATCGGGTGTTCTATTAAGACACTCATTGTTGTAAATCACTTATTCAGTTCGCCATCCCAATCGAGGTAATATATTGGACATGATGAAAGTGAGAAATTGGTCATGTTACTATTTTATTGGTAACCATATTAATATAAGGTGCAGGACAAATTTCCACCCTTTTATTAGAAATTATATAGTGAGGGTTATATTTCCACTTTTTTCCTTTCTCAAAACGAAACTCCTTCATCATCACTTTCACCTACGTAAGGGCTTGTCTATTGTTTACAATAAATAGCCCTACAATCCTCTCTAGCTTGAAAATATACTCTTCTCCTTCATGAAAAAAATGTAGTTGGTCAACAATTAGACTCTACCTTATAAATTAAAGAGAAAATATCCTCATAAACAAAAAGAGTTGCCTTGAAATGAAGTTTGGGCGTGCATATTTGTGAAGTAGACTACAAATTCATTGCTTCACTAAAATGCACACCCTAGCTTCATTTATTGGTCAATATGATTTATTAAAATTTTATATTATTTAGTTAATGATATTACACACTTTTACATTGTTATATCTTTACTTTCAGCTTAAATATTTATAGTTCAGATTTCATACAACATTCTAATTTTTTCTTCTATTTACATTATGTGAATGTTGTGTGTAAGTAGGAAACATAGTTATGTATGATATTTGCCAGACACGAAACAAGGTAATATCCTAAGGTTAGGAATTGTCTAATCATGTCCCATTTCAAATTTCATTACCAAGAGTGTGATCGGTTTGGATTGGGAGTGCATATTTCTTCCGACTACGAATATTTGTTCTAACTATGATCATTGGTAGATATGATCAAATTATATTCTAGCAGACTTGAATTTCAGTGTAAAACTTTCCTTTACAAAAATGACTATGGCATGTTGCATAAAATGGTTTTATACTTAGGTTGGAATTATAATTATTTGCACAATTAATTATGTAAAAGTCCCAATGTGCATTTATTTAAGGCACATAAACCTCGACTTTAACCCTATGAAATGAATCCAATTTGGCATATGTTTAAAACTAGCTCACTACTGTGGCGGGGGGGTGATCCAAGTGGTTATTGAAAGCCACCCACCTATTCCACTTGGACCCCCAACACTGTCTCTTTCAGTTTTTCGGTTTCCTTAATTGTAGCACAGTTTACTATTTTCGGTAGTCTTTCGAGTCTTGAACTTCTGGAGCCGTTTTGAGGCCCTAAACGACATTTGTAGGGAAAATAGAGAGACTAAAATTATCCTAATTAGGCATGCCAATTTCTATTTATCCTTCTCTTCGAGATCTCCAAAATGAGGTATTATGATAGCCAAATAGAGATCGCACGCCGAAGTTACGACCCTAAGAATTTGATGTACCAATTTACCAAAATGGGACCCATAGTTTTGGCCCTTCATCTCCTAGGGTTATATTTTTGGATGTTTATGGTTTTCCATTGTTTTTCAATAATAAATAGGCCTTTGAGCCTCGTAACACAATTCAGAGGCATGTAGCCACCACATCTCTTCTCAAAGATAAGCTACCATTGCTAGAGCTAGTCTTATTTTCATTCTGTTTGTAAACATATTTTAATATTTGATATTAATGAAATGAAGTGTTATTTCTACTACCTCTTTGTATTTATGGTTATATCTGTAATTTATTGCGTTCTTGTTCAAATCTAGATCAGTGATATTAGAGCGGTTTGCTCTTTCTCTATTTTTCGCTGCATGTCCCCAACAAGGTCGGGATATAAAGAGTTAGTGCTCAATCTGGTTGAACCTTTGCAAGAGCAGCCTCACAAATCCTGACGACCTACCATGGCAGAAGAAAAGAAAGATGAGCGGGTGGAACATCCTTTCAAAATGTTTCTTGAGCAAGACCTCGAGCGATAAAGGGACACGATAATGAATAACTTTTCCCATATCCTTGATTGGCTACCCACAGGCGATGCATCCTCATCTAAGAGCCACCTTGGAAGTGCCACTCCTTTTAAGGTACAAGTTAAATTCGATATTCCCATATTTGAAGGTTTGATAGATGCAAATGCCATAGATAAATGGTTAAATCTATTGGAAGGATATTTTTCAGTTCATGACTTTTCCAATAAGGAAAAGATTACTTTTTCACTTCTCAAAGCCACTACACACATCAAGGACTAGTGGGAAACCTACTGTGAACAAAAGAACAAGAGAAAACCCTTGTTGTTATTATTCAAAACCACTTGGGATTCTTTCCGAGACGCCATCAAGGAACAATATTACCCTATCAGAAGCTATGAAGATAAATACATAAAGTCGACCACACTACAACAAGGAAGGGACCAAGATATGTCGGAGTTCACAAATATATTAAGTGACATATGGTGCTCAAGTGTCGTGACTATCTACACAAGTACATCCAGGAAAAGATGGAGTTCCTGGACATTTTCTCGCTCAGAACGACATATTGGTACGCTGTCAATATTGAGTAGAATTTTAAACAGAAGAAGCGGGACTTTGGATCCATGAATCTAAAGCAAGGAAAAGGCACCCCCAAACTATAGAACAAAGGACCAAGCCAAGGCGGGGCTACCCAGGATAGCCTGTTGAAGCCGCAAGCAAAGAACAACACCATGAAGTCAAATAAGGACACGTGAAAATGATGTGAGTTCCATAAGATCTCCACTCACAATATAAGTGAGCGTTAGGCCGAGTAGTCACTGGTGAGCGAGCTGAAGGCTTTTGAATCAGATGCATGTTTTGAGTCTTAATTAGAACCCAATAAGGGAATTGACAAAGGAAAGCATATCATTGATGTGGAGCCCAGTGGCACCGTGGCTAGCACCAAGATCCAGAAGATTGAGCTTGAGTATCCAAAGGAGGGCGAATGCCTCTTCCACTCATAGATGTGGGTGAAGGGTTCTATGTTGTAGTTCATTGTTGACAGCAGGAGCCAAAAGAACCTCATTTTAGAAGAGTTCATGAAGCGATTGGGCCTAAATACTACTGCACATCCACAGTCGTACACCATTAAGGGGCTTCATCAAGGACGATATCTTCATGTCAACTAGCAATGTCACCTTCCCTACATCATCAAGCCCTTCACGAATGAGGTACTGTGTGATGTTTCTCCTCTTGAAGTTTGTGATGTATTGTTAGGACCACCATACTTGTGGAAGGGACATGTTGTATATGATTCTAGACCTTGCATTGTGATTATTATCTTTGCCAACAAGTTGTACAGGATATGGAGGTAGCCCCACATACTGCAATCTCATTGATCACTACAAAGAAATACAGTAACATCATTTCCTAGGCAAGGAAATTTGTTTTCCTTGTGATTTTTCATTTGGACAAGAAGAAGGTCGTGGCCATGTCTTCCAAGTAGGGCTTCTATACACATCAACAACAAATGGACAAGGTTGTGGAGGAGTAAAAGGATATTTTCGGCTCATCTACAGGGGTACCTCTTCACTGTCAGGTCAGGTGCTCCATCGATCTGACCCAGGGTGTGTCAGTACCAAATGGGTCGATCTATCGGTGCTCAGTTCCAGAGAATGATGAGATCAAGAGGTAGATTCTAGAACTATTCCTGAAAGGGAACATCAGGTCGAGATCATCACCCTGTGGGAGCTTGATTGTATTGGTAAAGAAGAAGGATGGGACCTGGAGGCTCTGTATTGACTACCGAGCATTGAACAAGATCACTGTCCGGGATAAGTACCCAATCCCACAGATTGATGACCTTCTTGACCAGCTCAAGGGGGCCAAATATTTCAGCAAGATTGACTTTAAGTTAGGTTATCACCAGGTGCCTATCAAACCTCTGATGTGTGGAAGAATGCATCAAACCTCTGATGTGTGGAATAATGCCTTCAAATCCAAGGAGGCCCTTTTAGAATGGTTGGTCATGTCATTCGAATTGACAAATTCCCCTGCAACCTTCATGAGACTGATGGATGACATCTTGCGACCCTTCACCAATTCATTCATGGTGGTGTGTTTAGATGACATCTTGATTTTCAGCAAGAGTTGGGACAAGAACCTCCATCATATTTGAGAGGTCCTTCAAACCCTGCAACAACACAAGTTGTGTGCTAACTTGGAGAAATGCACCTTTGGCCTGACCCATATTCAATATCTAGGGTACATAATTGATGAGCAGGGTGTACATGTGGATCCATCCAAGATACAAGTCATTCGAGATTTGCACCCCACAACCACTCTGATAGAGCTCTGCAGCTGTTTGGGTATGGTCAACTTCCACCATAGGTTCTTGTTGGGGTTCTCTCATATCACTTGGCCTTTAAGTCAAGTCACCAAAGGCGGAGAAAAAGAAAATTAGTTTTAGTCTGAAACCCAATAGCAAGTGTTCTCCAAGTTGAAGAATCGTCAATGTTATGCACCATTGCTCACATTACCAGACCTACAACAACCATTTGAGATTGAGACAGATGCCTTTGATTATGCTATTGGTTCGGTTCTTACATAGCATGGGCATCTGGTGGCTTACTACAGTGAGACACTTTCAGACACAGTCTGACAGTACCCCACTTAAAACAAAGAAATGTATTCCATTCTGGAGGCCTGTCGTCAATGGAAGCATTACATTATGGGGAAGGAAACAGTAATCCACACAAACCACTGACCTCTATAGTTCATGCAAACACAAGGGAAGTTGCAAAATGATCGCCGTTAGAAATGGTCCACCTACCTGCAACTGTATCATTTGAACATTAAATATAGGAAGGGTAGCACCAATAATGTCGTTGATTGCCTCAGCCAACCACCGGGCATGGCATTGATCATTGTGCTTGATTATTGTGGTAAGGAGAAATCGAGGTGGTTGCTTCCTTACAAGAGTGATCCAGAGTTTAGCAGCACATACTAGGCACTCTTGGAAGGGAATAAAGTTCCAATTTTTCACCCTCAGGATTCATTCTTATGCCACCTAGGACACATCTGTGTTACTTTAAGCAAGCGTGCCAAGACGATTTGGGAGGCGCACTATAGTCAAGTCACAAGACATTTTGGAGTAGAGAAAATAGTGGTGGTATTGCAGAAGTATTTTTATTAGCCAAAACTTCGTCAGCATGTTGGGAATTACATTAGATCTTGCACCACTTATGCCATTTCCAAACCAACCATAAAGAAGCAAGGTTTGTATACTCCTCTGCCTACTCCTAGTCATCCTTGGGAATCTCTCTCCATGGATTACATGTTGGTCCTTCCTTCTACTAAGCATGGAAACTATTGTGATTTCATGGTTGTTGATAGATTCTCTAGGATGTCCATCATGGTGGCCTACAAGAAGAGTATCATAGTAGAGGCCATTGCTAAGCTCTTCTTTGAGCAAGTGTGGATACACTTTGCGATCCCATAGTCCATTGTCTCAGATCAAGACAATAGATTTTTGAGTGCATTTTTGGTCAAGTATCTATTTGATGTTGGATACAAAACTTACTGAATCCACTGCTTTCCATCCCCAAACTGATGGCCAAACAGAGGTTGTCAACAAGATGATCATACACATTCAACGCATGTACAACTCAAAGCATCCACACACATGGGATGAAGTCCTCCCCTATGTCCAACACAACTACAAAAAAGCTCTCCATAGATCAATGGGCCACATCCCATTCCATTTAGGGCTATGATTTAAGCCATTATGTCCCATTGATGTGGCCATACGATTTGCAGCTACTCACGCAGATTCGGCTCATGTCTAGTCTGAAGCCGATAGGGATAATAGCTTCATTGAGCACATCCAATACATCCTCCAGCAGGTCCATGATATGTTGGATAGAGACAATGCTAAGTAAAAGCAATGCCATGATCAACACTGGGTGTCGCACAAGTTCTAGGTGGGTGAAAAGGTTTGGTTACATTTGTAGAAGAAGCGTCTCCCTCGACCCCACTGCAAGCTTCTCCCACTCCGATATGCGCCATAGACCATCACCAAGGCTATAGGGGACAATGGATTTGAGCTTAGAATTCCATCGTTCCTTGGTCTACACCCAGTGTTCAATGTAGACTGCGTCAGCCATACTTTCCACCATTGTTGGACACATCCGTCATTGCAAAACTTCTCACACCAACGGAGCTAAGCCCAGACTGCCTAGAACAAGCCACCACTGATCGGATCATGGACACATAGATCAAGAACACTCGCAAGTAGAATATCGAACTATATCGGGTTGTCAAAGCTGGCCAACTCGTTCAACAAGGCAAGTGGCTCACTAGGGACCAAGTTTAGCAGAGGTTTCCCCATCACATGCAGGCACTCCACGCAATGGGGACCATTACTTCCTAAGGGGGGAGGAATGATCCAGGTTGATATTGGTGCCACCTGCCTGTTCCACTTGGAACCCTAATGCTATCTCTTTCAGTTTTTCGATTTCCTTAATTGTAGCACAATTTACTAATTTTGGCAGTATTTCGGGTCCTGAACTTTCGAAGCTATTTTGAAGCCCTAAACGACATTTTTAGGGAAAACGAAGAGAGTAAAATATTTCCAAAATAGCCTTTCTATTTGATTATGGTGTTCTCCTCTATATCTTCGAAACGAGGTATTATGATAGCCAAATGAAGATCATGTGCCAAAGTTACGACCCTGGGAAGTTGATGTACCAATTTACCCAAACGAGCCCCACAATTTTAGTTCTTCATCTCACAGGGTTAGGTTTTTGAATGTTTAGGATTTTCCATTGTTTCTCAATAATAAATAGGCCTTTGAGCCTCATTGTAACATAGTTCAGAGGCTTGCAGCCTCCACATCTCTTCTCAGAGATAAGATACCATCACCCGAGCTAGTCTTATTTCCATTACGTTTGTAAGCATGTTTCAGTATTTGATATTAATGAAATGAAGTCTTATTTCTACTATGTATTTGTATTTATAGTTATATCTATAATTCATTGCATTCCTGTTTAAATTCGGATTAGGGGGACAATGCACCAATGGTGATGGCCTTTATGTGAATTTTAACTTTTTGCCAGATTATTAATTTTCCACACAAATCCACAATATTATTTGATCAAAAAATAAAATAAGGAACAATATAAAACATACTAATAATGAAGAACATCAATACAAACATGCACACATGAAGCCAAGTATTTCTGGTGGAAACCATTTCGAGAGAAAACCACCCTGCTGTTGTGACACTACTCAATTCTTTCATTGTTTTTCTAAACAAATTGTATATGGATTAGCTTACAACCATAAGCCAAAAGACTTGTCTTCCTTCATATTATGTCAAAATATATCAATTAGGAAATCTATTTCTCTCACAGATTACGAAAATATATCTGATGGAAGACCCCACGACCAAGAATCCTCACCAAACTCCTATTGGAATATCCAACTCATATTGTATGGAGAAATTTGTTACTTCTACTTAATTCCTTGAATCATTGTTTACTTTAAAGCCTCCACACCTTCACTTCCTCCATGTGAACGACATTTCAGAATATTTCGCATTGGGTTCTCAATATGATCGACATGAGCAACCCAAGAGCACCATCGTTCTGTAATATAAAATCTAAGTAAAAATGATCGAGAGGGGAGAAATATCGCATCAAATTTTTGTACACTAATATACCACAAGCCACCAATCCTTCTCCACTCTGACTACTGCCACTTGCAAAACAAAACTTTGAATTCTCTCCTCAAACCAATCATTGATTTCTACATACAATACACTGATATTACTCTACAAAACTATTTGAGAGGTTGTTGTAATATCTACTCACTCAAAAAGCCCTATCAATAGCATGCTCTCACACTCTCAAAAGAACCAACCAATGTCGACCAGACACACACAAGTATATATCAAACTATCCTCATCAATATCAAAAATAATACCATGGGCAGGTGCTAGGGTAATACCAAAACCAAGTGTAAAAACCATGTAAACTAAAATACCATGGTAATACCAGTACCAAGTACACCTGTATTATGGTAAATTATCAATACCAAGTACACTTGTACCATGGTAATACCAATACCAAGGGAATCTGTACAACTATCAAAGAAACAAGGAAAAATACCATGTGTGAAAATTATGGTAATACCAATGGTAATATTTTACTCATGCTTAATAAAATACCAAGGTAAAATATTTAGATACCATACCAAATACCATGGGAAACATCCTTGGTAACACTATATAACCAATTTCTCCTCTAAAAAACTAATCATCATGGGAAGGCCTCCAAACTAGTGCAACGTACCACCATCTAACTCCATCCAACAATCATAATCATAACCATATGATCATGAGGAACGTGATCATAACACCATGATAATGAGGAACATGACATTCTCTACTCACACAATAAATGTAACACCCACAAATCACCTTCATCCTCACATCTCCATGATAGTAGACACAACTCTCCTGCAACCCATTCTATAAGGTTGACATTAGTGCCAACCAACAACACAGTTGCCACACTACAACACACATCAATGCCAACAAAATATTCTTGCACAATATAATTTTTTGTGCAAATTTAATGTTAATTATGAGTAAAATAGTACCATCCAAGTTGAATAATTCAATTTGGCCTTGAAATGAAGGTTGGGCATGCATTTTTGTGAAGCATGCCAAAATTGTATTACTTCACCGAAATGCACACCTAGAATTCAGTTATTGGCCAATTTAATTTATTCAAATCGTAGGATATTTATTTAATTATTTTACATAGCTTTGAATTATTATATGTTTACTTTGACTAGTAAATAATTATGTTTCAAATTTCATACAACATTTCGTGTTTTTCTTCAACTTGCATTATGTGAAAGTTGTCTCTAGTTTTTTATTCAACTTGTTGCTGGGAAAGAACTTGTCCTTTTAGTTTAGAGCCATAGTTCCAACTCTTCACATTAATTTTCAATTTGAATAGGTTTTGTTAAAGCAAGGATACTAGGCAAAATATGTGCAAGGGAAAATGATGATAAATGATAATGAATCTCAAACTCAATCATTGAAATCACACTCTCATTAGAGTCAACATTCTAGTTGTTACACTCTCAAACCTTGTTCATACTCTCAAGAAATAAAAACACATTGTAGAATAAAGCAACTTTATCACATTGTCACTCTTATTCATAAAAGAACACCACTCCTGAAAGCCATTCTCCATTCTCTCAACAAATATTAAAATACACATTCAAATGAAATGAACACACCATCAAATTGTAATAGGAATTAAATAATCATCACACCACCAAAGGAACTAGTCTAGGACTTATGTTATTACACAATAAAGAGGTTAGGATCTTGTAATCATTAAAGCATCAAGAGGACTAATTATAACAATAACAACAATAACACATGGATTAGAAATAAGATGAATTAAATCGAATAGATATAATACCGTCCTAACAAGTGATCCCTCCTAAGGTCGGCAATTCCTTCCTAAGAGAGGTTGGTACACTACATAACACACAATCTAGTAAATAGAGAGGTATGGTGCCATGAATGATTCAGATTTAATGAAACATACAAGATTATAATGTTGGTGCTCTCCCCCATTATCATTGTTTATCTGTTTCTATATGTCTATCTCATGCAGGAAGAAAGGAAACCCCTTTATAATTTCATATTACAATGATAATATTGTTGTGAGAATATCTCAATTCTCATGTGATCTAATTTTATAAAACATATTAACAATTTGATAAAAAAATTCAAGGTTATGCTAAATTTGTAACAAATTTTTGAAATTACAATAATTAATAATAGAAATCTTAACTATTTCAGTAAAATTTTACAAAATAAAAAAAAAAAATTGGGCTCTAATATGCCCCCATCACAAAATTGTGGCTCATCCTCGAGCCACTCAATCCTCCCTCTATACCCATGGATTCGATAACCTCTATCATTACTGAGGTTGTGTGCAATCCTATGGTAGAATAGTTGCAGGGCCGGTGAGGGAACCTAGTTTCTCTAGATTGCTAAAAACAACCTATGAGGCGAGTGTCATGTTTCCCCCTCTCCACATCCACATGCTCTAAAAAAGAATCCTTTCCATCACATTTTCTCTAGGGTTGAGTTTTAGGTTTTCCCTGACCCTTATCCCCTTCTTGTTGTTACACTTGCTCATTGCTTTGGCAAGTAATGGCTAGATTTCAATCTTCTAGCCTTCTCTAGGATTTACTGATGTTTGTTAGAACTGTTGCATGTTTTACATCATTGGAATGACATCTTATTTGTAAGTTAATTGAAACCTTATTATGGTATATATGTGCACTTTGAGATTTTGTAATATGATTATGGTTTTGTTTCATATATCGTAATATTATAAATATAACTGAAATATTAAATATTGCATGAATTGAATAATAACTTTTCATTTTGAATGTTTTTTCTTTTGCAGAACATGGGTCTTCCAAAAGAATCAGTTGATCCTAAAATTGATCCATATTATGTTAGGTTTGGTTAAGAAATTCGAGACAATGATGATGAGGTAGATGGAGAGGACCCCGAGGCAGTGAATGACAATGATGACATTAATGATTATCATGATGTTTATGAGCATGATAGACATGATTATGATGATGATAAATTTGCTAGTAGTAATGAGTGACATTGAACATGCATACTCCATCATGGATCATTTTTAATAAATCATTATGATTCCCCTTTCCATGTTTACTATCATATGTATCATTTTCACCTGTAGTAACATATTGAGTTAGATCATTTTCACATGTATCATTTTGACTTATATATTTTGGACATGTATTATCTAGGCCTGTGTTATGTGTAATTGGTCACAAACTAGTAACTTTGTTTATTAATAATAAAAAAAAAAATTATAGTTAAAAAAAGTATCTTCTTATTTAATTCTAATGTTGTGGTGTGGTCAGTACTATAAGAAAATTTAAACAACTCTACTCTGGAAATATCTGTGATGTGAATATGAGCATGCATTATGTGTAGCTAGTCACGAAAAACAATTTTGTTTATTAATAATACAAAAATATTAGTTATAGTTAAAAAAATGTTGTTACTTTGTATGAATGTCCATTTCCCTAAGCATTATTTATAAATAATATGATATGAAATATGCCAAATGAAATATGACTTTATAATCATAAAAATTATTTAAGAGGCATGATATACTTAAGTAAATTAGTTGAAATAAAAAATATTAAATTAATAAGTGGAAGCTATAAAGGAAGCATCATGAGTTGTTAAAATGGAAGAATAATGTGGCTTTAAAATGAAAGTGAAATTTGACATTAAATTAAAAGCCATACTTGGAGCTATTACTGGCTCTAAATAGGAAGCTAAATTGGTTTCTTAACAAGAAGGAAATTGGATGCTAATTAAGAAGTAAATCCAAACACTAAAAGGAAGCAAACCCTAGACATAAAAAAGAAGCAAACTTGGGCACTAAACAAGAAGAAAACCTTCCAACTAAAAGGAAGAAAACCATAAGGCTAATAGGGAAGAAATTTTGGAGGCAAAACCTGAATCAACAATGGAAGTTAAACTAGAGGTACACCAAAAGAAATATTGGAAGAAAAACTTGGTGTTATCTAAAAAGAAAGAAAAGAAGCAATTTAGGTAGAAAACAAAGAAATAATAATGGAAGCAATATTAGCAGCCAAACTTGGTACGACCTAAGAAGAAAAAACAAAACCAATTTAGGTAGCAAACAAGCAAGAAATAATGGAAGCAATATTTGAAGCCAAACTTTGCATTCCCTCAGAAGAAAACAATGAAGCCATTCAACTAGCAAACCAAGAAGTAATAATGGAAGCAATAATAGTAGTCAAACTTGGCATTACCTGAGAATAAAAAACAAAAGAAATTTAGGTAGTAAACAAAGAAGTAATAATGGAAGCAATATTATAAGCCAAACTTAATATTCTCAAAGAACAAAATAAAGAAGCCATTTGGTAGCAAACCAAGAAGTAATAATGGAAGCAATAAATAAAGTAAACTATCAAACAAGAACTGTAAACTCAAAACAACAACTCTAGCCAAAAATCCCCAAAACAACATGAAAAATAACATGAAAATGAGAAGTGTTTATGTCAAATAACTTTTTTTTTTCGAGGTAAATTTTCAATATTTTTTAAAAATGGCAGTAAAATCCAATAAAATCTAAATGTTTTTTTACAAAAAAGCACTTGAAATGAAAAGTGTTGATGTTGGAATAACACATTTTTTTTAGGGGTAAATTTTCAGCATTTTCAAATAATGACCTTAAAGATAAAATATCATGACTCTAAAAAAGCTTAAAATTCCAATTATTTATATGCATGACATTAAAGATAAAAGAACACATCTTTAAAAAGCCTTAAAATTCCAACAATTTTTCAGCCATGGTGTCAAAGAAAAAATACTTATAATTATTTTTAACCATAGCATCAAAGATAAAATATCATGACTTAGAAAAACATTAAAATTTGACATTTTTTCAACCATGGAATTAAAATCAAACATCATGACTACAAAAAACCTTAATTTTTCAACATATTTCAATGGTGGTTTTATGGAAAATTTTTATTTCTAAAAAAACTTTATAAATGAACACCTGAACGAAAGAGTCATTATACCAAGTGTGGTTTTTCTTTTCAGATGCTAAAAGTATAGCAATTTTAAAATCTTAGCCTAAAATAATTTGACACATTGCAACAAAAATTTAAAAACCAACCATAAAATTGACACGCCTTGTAGGCAAAATCGACCCATTGTATTGAAAACTTAAAGACCAACCATGAAATTATGACATTGTGGGGGTGGACTCGGTCCATTATAACAAAAACTTTACAATAAACTATCAAATTATCACCTAATGGGATCAGGCTACTAGTCGATGATAGACACAGACCATGTAGAAAATAAAATAAACAAAAATAATATGTGTGTGTGTGTGTGTGTGTCTGTGAAAAATACAAAAGAAAAGAAAAATTAAAACATTTAAAAAAATGAAAAGTAAAACAAAAGAAAAAAAACAAAAATAAAAAAATAATTAATAACAAGTAAATAGAAATATATATTAAAAAATAAAAAAAAATGAAAAATATGGCCCAAAAATAACAAATATGTAAATATATATAAAAAAAGACAAAAAAAATCAAACATAAAAATTGTAAAAAAAAGGAAGAAAAAATCAAGAAAATGAGTATGTGAAAAGTTGAATTTTGTATGGGAAGATAATTAGGAAAATGAGTTTTTTGTTTGTGTTGTTTGTATTCGAAAGGTTTGTGTGCGTGATGTTTTTCTGATGGGAAAGCATCTATGTAGTAGTATTTTCAATCCTAGGCTTAAGGAGGTCTGTGTTATTTCATATAGGAGCGTTTTCGTGTTGACTATTGGTTGTAGGTTGTATTTCGACGAGAGGAGTGATGGGATATTTCCAAATTACTGGGAACCTCTTCTGTTGAAGTCATTAGTATTGCATGGTCTATTTTTGAGTGTAGGCCTAGAATGACAGTATGGTAGGGCCCGCAGGGGAGGTGGAAATGAACAGAGTTGCGACCTTTTCCCTAGCCTACAAACATGGATGATGACGGGGATATGGACAACGGTATGGCGGATAAGAGGGGTTTAGTTGGAGAGCCGATGAAATCTAATCAAGCCCCATTGTTGGAACTGTTAGTGGAGCAGTTAGGCCTCTTGCAGGTTTCTTGCAATTGGATTTATATGAACCTTCATGAGGAAAAAACTGAGTTGATTACTTATGTCAATGATCTTCAGAGCTCTTAATAATAAATCCTTGATCATCTTCTATATTTAAACCATAATGTACACCGTATTTGAGAAAAAAGGTTGATTTGGAAGAAATAACTGATCATTTGGAATTCCATGTGCATAGGGGTCATGGTCCACTAGGAGGAGCGAATGATGGAGCAAATATGGTACCATAATGCAGAGAAAACTTATTGGTTTTTGGATGGATTATATTCTAGTCTTTATTTATCAAGATATGTGCTTAGTCTCTCTCTGTTATGTTGTCAAGCTCTTGTTTTTTGTGAATGTGTCTTCGAATAGTCCTTTCCTTACCAAAAAATCTGGTCAAAGTGAGGTAAGGAGAGGCTACAATAGAAATCACAATGTAATCATTAGATTTTGAAGAATTAAATAAACCAAAATTGATTGACCAAAAAAAAATAATCAAAAGTAAAACCAATAACAAAAACATTAAAAAAAAACATGAAAACACTTAAAAAAAACACTAAATAAAATAAATTGAAAAGAAAGACATTTAAAAAAAATGTTAAAATCAATTTAAAAAAATAGAAATTAAAAATTAAAAAAAAAAAATTTAAAGAAAAAATTTTATAAATAAATATTTTTTTTAAGTAAAATAAAAAATAAAAATGAGGCCTCACAAGTCCTAGGCTCGGCAAAGGTGATTTTGGGAATCTCCTTGCCCCATGCAAGGCCGCTCGCCTAGGGAGGGAGGAGTTTCACAAGGAGGAATTATGTGCAGCTCCTCCTCACCTAGGCCAATGACCCCACAATCGCTAGGAGGAGAAGGCGATGCCTAGAATCCTCTTCCCTGCCTAGAGAACATGGGGTCATTGGCTTGGGCGGGGAGGAGGAGATGCGTGAACCTCTTCCTCCCTTTCTCAATCCAACAATGCCATGGGCCCTAGGCAGGGAAGGTGATTCCTTGAATCACCTTCCACATCCCCAGCTCGTGGGGCCATTCGGTTGGGCAAGGACAAAGAGTTGCGCAACTCCTTCCAACTAGGGTAGCACAAGCACAATTCCTGGAATCGCCCTTACCCCACTTACGGCTCGTGGAGCCTTAATTTCTTATTTTTTATTTTAAGCTTTTTTTATTTTTTTAAATTTTATTGATGCAAGGTCAACCCTGCAAAACCCAGAATATTTAAACTCTGTCTATGAATATAACCATGCATTGCAATACACAGTAAATCCAGAATATTATCCCTCTTAAATGTTAAAAGCTCTGAAAGTTCCAGACAATACATAGGCACAAAAATCACTGAAATAATTAATTAAGAAATAAATTATTTACAAGAGAAATAATGGCCTATTCATGGCCTCTTCTTCTTCATACTCACTCATTTTCTCTCACTCTCTGATCTTCAATGTCTTTGACGATTCCTAATAAAACTAAACATGATCTAGAATCACTCAACTAAAAGCTCTAAGAGTCTACATGCAATGCATACATATGATAAAAAGCATCTTGAGGCTTTTTCCCATCTTTTTCCCTATTCTAAAATAGAAAAGCTTTCCTTATCCCATAATGATCCACATTCACTGCTTTATGCCTAAAAACACTCCCTATTTTATTAAAAATAACAAAATAATTAAAATTATCACACCCACCTTTTTATTCCATATTTACAAATGAAGAAGGTCTTGATGCTCCTGCATCATACACCCAACCTTAAAATTAATCATGATCCCCTAATCATGTGTTCAGATCTGTTTATGCTTGGATCCCATATCTTGTGCTGCAAGTCATCATGTGCTATTGCTCGCTGCCTTTCTCCAGGTTTCCATATCTTATGCTGCCTTGCTCCACTAGCTGCACTCTCGCAATCTTCTCTTGTCTTCCTTTTGCTGCTTCTCCTTTGTTTTACTGCTGCTGGTCTCTTCCAGGATTCCTTCATCATCATCCGCCTCATCAATTCAATTTCTTTGTCTAACAAACTTTCTCCAACATCTTCAATAATACATGTACTCACAAAACAATTGTTAGAATAAAGCCCATAAGGCTTCAGTGCCTCTTCTGCTGTTATTAATGTTGTCTGAGCTGTCATCATAAATGTCGCCCCACATGTTGCTCTCGCTGTCACTATGGATGTTGTTGCCTCCCAAACTTCCTGTCCCTCTGCAACATTCCTTTGCTTGTCACCTATAATTTCATTTGCAAATTTTTCCTCTTGTTCACTGCACTGAACTCTTTTTTCTGCAATCTCCCTGTCGTACTGTGGATTCTCCAACAAATATTCTAACAATGCAATCTCTCTGTAGCATCGCTGAAGCATATCATCATCCCCTGCATTCATACATAAACTTTCAGTTTGCACAAAATCACCAAGTTCAACACTTTCAACTGTTTCTTCAACATCCATAAGAATTTCCTCTCGTACTGTATCAGTTTCACAAGATTGCATTTCCTCCTCAGTAAAACCTGTAATCACATCACAATTGTCAGCTACAAAAATACATGGTTTTACATTACCCAGCTGATCTGGATTTGCCCAATAACTCAAGAAATCATCAATGATCTTGTCCTCTGTTTCACCAATGGAAACCTCCTCTGCACCTGCAAACATACACAACTCATCAGTTTTAAAACTATAAGACTTTTTAGTCCTGACTGCTTCCTTCAACATTTTCCTTTTAATATATCTACATGTGGGATTTTCAAACTCCAACTCTGGCGCAATAACTCTAAGTCCCTTTTTCAACAAGGCAATCAGAATTTGCCTCAACCTCCTCTACAATTGTCGCCAAATCACTGTCTTTCCTGTTAGTGGAAAGAGCCATTTTCCTTTCTGATTTTTCTGCTCTTGTAGCCATTCTTCCAGTACCTGCAACTGTGCCTTTATTTCTGCAATCTTTCTTTCTCAAACTCCTGCAGTCATCTCATCTCTGTGGCATTTCTCTGAACCTCTTCCTCCTCTATAAAAACTCCCCCTGCCTCTGGCAGACTGCTTCCTCATGAGTTTCTCACTCACCATGAGTTGTACTACCCTCTGCAACAAGAATCTCTCTTGCTGCAACTTACCTCACGAATCCTTCCCTTCGGATCTAGTCTTTTGTTAAGTACTTGGTTCACTACCTCTGGAACCTCTTGAGCACTCCTCTGCTCTCTCTAGGCTATCTCTTCAACTCACCTTCTTCTTCTCCAGGTTACTGCGATTGTCCTCCTTATTCAACCTTCAGTTGAATGCCAGGTTCACTGCCACCTTCTCTGCAACCATAAACTTAAATCATAAATTTCAAATCAGAAAAATAATCTCACCTCTAAGATCTTGTCTTCTTTCCATTTCTGCAATCCTGTTCACTTGCGTATGCTGCATATCAGATCTTCAACAAAACCTTCTTCAATTATTCAACAAAACCTCCTTGCATTCACTAAAAACAAAACAAACATTCTTCAATGAAAACAGAGCCAGGCTCTGATACCACTTGATGCAAGGTCAACCCTGCAAAACCCAGAATCTTTAAACTCTGTCTATGCATATAACCATGCATTGCAATACACAGTAAATCCAGCATATTATCCCTCTTAAATGTTAAAAGCTCTGAAAGTTCCAGACAATACATAGGCACAAAAATCACTGAAATAATTAATTAAGAAATAAATTATTTACAAGAGAAATCGTGGCCTATTCATGGCCTCTTCTTCTTCATACTCACTCATTCTCTCTCACTCTCTGATCTTCAATGTCTTTGATGATTCCTAATAAAACTAAGCATGATCTAAAATCACTCAACTAAAAGCTCTAAGAGTCTACATGCAATGCATACATATGGTAAAAAGCATCTTGAGGCTTTTTCCCATCTTTTTCCCTGTT
>APFE030823796.1:27567-40193 GCA_000404065.3 Pinus taeda | reverse complement strand
ATAAGAATAATATAACAACTCGAATGAAAAGAAAAAAGAAAGAAAAAGAAAAAGAGAGATAGAGGGCGACAAGATTCACCGAAATATGGAAATAAAGATATATGAATTTTATATAATGGAAATAAATATATTGTATAATATATTATATTATAATGGATCATCTTTATGAATTTATAGTTAAATATGTAAAATTATATTTTTTTTTATTATTATTATATTATTATTATTATTTTGGTAAATGAGTTTACGATATGTGAAAATATTATAAAAGAAAAGAAAAGATTAATATAACTAGAAGTGTGGAGGGAACACTAAAGAAAGCAAGGGTGGGGGTGGAGTTGATATAGATTAAGAAGTAAGTTAATGGATAATATGTTTCTAATAGTGGCTAATATTATAGACATCTTCCATGTAGAAGTTATTGGGGTGCTTTCTAATCTCTAAAGCTTCCCTAATGATTGAAGTATTATGAAAAGGGATGCTAGCAAGGATTCAAGATTGGTCAAAATAGATAAGATTTTTGGTGTTAGAGGTATGCTCAACGGTGGAATATTTGGAACTTGATGATGGTTTTTATTTACAATATGATCCTTAAGGTGAGTTGTGATCAACTGACCTATTTGGGCAATGTAAGATTTTCTGAAAGAAAGAAAGAAAGAAAGAAAATATTTTAATGTCCACGAGGCTAAAGATAGCCTATGGGACAAATTTCTTGTTTATCTACATGATGCATTCGGCCCTTTTTATGTGAAGCTTCACAATAAATTCTCCTAGCTTCTCAACAAACCCCTCGCTAAATAGATTATGCCAAGAGCTAGTTTCCAACATATCTGCATAACTTTCCATGTTGTCTTTGAAATCCTCACATTCTAAAATGAAATGTTTTTTTTTTTTCCACTTTTCCGGAAGAAAAAAAATGCATACTCTTTTGTCCCACACTTCTTTTGACCTTTTCTAAGGCCCTATTTGACAATAGAGTTGATCAGAATTAGCCCTTAACTAAGCAATAAGAATTTTGGCTCTCCAAGAGATATTGGCCTCTAGTATGATTTTGGTTGATGACTATGAGTGGGATTAAACACTTCAATATAGTACTTTATCTTTCTTCCTAGGTCCTTATCCCAAGTGTTGTTGTGGAACTTATGCATAACAAAACCTTCTATCTCTTTGTTGTTTATAGGAGACGTGTTCAAGAAAATAACCCATTTACTAAACCATTTGTTATTTTTCTACATCCAAGTTTTTTTTTCTGTTTCACAATCTATCATTAAAGACAGCCTTAGGCCATCTAGTCTTTTTCCATTTAATCATTTTTTTAAATACCTGATGGCTCGCACCATAGCAATTGCTTGAATAGGATCAACCCATGTTTAACTTAACAAGATAACATAAGGAACTGCACTTTTAATCTTGAATATTTTTAATCAAATCCTTCTGAATTTTCTCAATTTGTCTCCACTCCATGTCTGATGTACTACTAGCCCATAGTTCATAACCATAGAGAATCACCAGAATCATTAGAAGCCCAAAAAGAGTTTGAGCAGTTTTCCAGTCCCATAACTCTGCCTCTCTACACCTATTTTGAAAAGCATAAAATGTTTTCAAACCCCCCAAAGTTCTTTTCTTTCTACAACCATCCCAACTTAGATTTTTTTTGTAGTCAGTTAGGAGGTATTTGTAATCCTCAACTTCTTCCAGAATGTCAAAAGTGGAAATTATGCTGCTTATGTTTTATTTTGTTAGAGAAAACCACTACTTTCATTTTGCTGATATTGACTTGCATCCCCACACTTCCACAAAAACGCTGAAGGGATAGTAAGTGCTCTTGCAAACTGAGGGCTGATTTAGAAATAAAAATAAGGTCATCTGCATACAAAACAAGCCTTATAACAAACTTGCCGAAATAGATACCATCACCCCCTTCTGAATTTAACCACTCCTCAAGCTTGTCGATATATAAACCAAAAAGGGTAGGAGATAGTGGGAAACCTTGCTTGACCCCGATATCGCTTCTAAAACATTCAGAAATTCCTGTTGAAGTTCTAATTTTGAATTTCACCTCTTCATACATCCTATGCACTGCTTCTATCAAATGTTTCGAAACCCCAAGTTCCTCCATTCTATGCCTAAGCTTATCCCTAGGAACTGTGTCAAATGCTTTTCTAAAACCAACAAAGCAACAAAAGAATTCTTCATTTTTCTCCCAAATTTTTCAATGATGTGCCTTAAGGTATAAAATGATCAACTATGGAATGTTTAGGTCAAAAACATGCTTTTCCTTTAGCACGGTTATCTCTTTCTTCTTCCGACTTGCTAATTTTATTTTCTAGCATGCTTCCAAATGGTTTTGCAAACAAAGGGTTTATCACGATGGTCCTATAATTGGAGGGATTATTGACATCACTACTCTTGAAAAGAGGTATTTCCATACTATTTCTCCAATCTATGGGGAGCCCTTGTTGTATGATGTTGTTGAATGAACGTGAAATTTGGTAGACACCTAATCCTTGGATGGGATCAAACTTATCTTTGGTTGAGTAGAATAACTACCTGAGCATTTTATGGAGTTTGAAAACTATCCTAATGTTCTTCTTGGCCAAAATATTGGCTATTATTTCAGTGGTTCCTTTAATATAAGGGAAATAGATCTAGCCAGTGGGAGGAGAGGGATTACATAGATGGGGCTTTGGGTGAGAGGCTTCCTAGAAAGATTTATGGATTTGAGAGGAAGAGTAGTCAATGGCCTTGAAATATTGGATCAAGTGGGCTTTCTCTGAGGATAGGAATTAGGGAGCTAATATTTTCAGGCCCTGAGAGATAACAATTTTTACGACATCGGATTTTTGAGAAGGGTGGTGATGAAAATGGGCTTGAAGATAACAATCAATGTGTATCTTTTATCTGTAAACTTGGTAGGATAGAAAGACATCGGGAAGTTGGGTGACAAGGACATCAAGGAATGGTAGAGACCTATTAGATTCAATTTCCATAGTGAATTGAATATGGGGAGAAATGCTATTGAGATCGGTTATAATGTAATTGAGGGATGATCGTCCATGCTACTAGAAAATAAAGGTGCCATCAACAAATCTAAACCATCACTTCGATTTTATGCCACTAATTGAGGGATTTGGCTTTGAAAAAATCCATAAAGATACTAGCCACAACTAGAGATAGGGAATAACCCATCGTTGTCCCTTTTGTCTTGTCATAAACGATAACTTTGTATAAAAAGAAAGTGGAGGAGAGGCAAATGTTGATTAGATTAAGTGTCTCCTTATCAAACCACATAGAGATAATATTTAAGGCTTCAAGGACTGGAATTTTTGTGAATAGGGAGACCACATCAAAGCTAACCAATAGGTAATATTCATCAACATGGATGGCTTTAGTTTTATAAATGAAATCAGTAGAATATTTGATATAAGAGGGGGTGGAGCCAAAAAATTGTTGAAACTATGTCACTAGACATTGAGTAAGGGCATGGGTTGGGGTTCCCATTGAAATAACAATAGGCCTAAGGGGGACCCCTGGTTTGTCAATTTTGGGTTGATCCTAGATTTTAGGGTTTTGGGGGGTATGAAATATGAGAAGTTGTTGAATATTACAATCAATAGATGATGATTTTATAGCCTTAATGACTCGATGAGTGTTGGGGTTAATGGGATACTTCGAGAGGATTTTATAGGAGGAGGAAAGAAGATCAATAAATTTGGATACATAATCTTTTGTGTTCATTATCATGGTAACATTTCCTTTATCAACCTTAAGGATAAGGATGTCGATTTATCATTAAGATGCATGATGGATAGGATTTCTTATTTAGATCAATTAGGTTTGGGGGGCTTGGCATGCTAGAGAATTCTTCCATAATCTTTCCTAATCTCTTCAGCAATGGGAGGGGGAAGGTTTCGAGAGACAAATTCAATGGAGCAGAGGATGTCTTCTTTTAGGGATCCGATGAGGGGAAAGGGAAAAATCGAATATTTTTTCTAGGAGGTAAAGAGTTGAAGAATCAAGGATAAGCAAAGATATATTGAGAATGGAAGAGGGCCACGATGGAGGTGTAGTTAAGTGGTTAGGACAAGCGCTAAAGAAGGAATTCATGTTATTAGGAGTAATATTATCATCAAAATTAGAATTCTTATTACAAGGGGAAGGGGAATTAATATAGCTCAAATTATTATTTTAAGAGTAGTTATTTTATTAGAGTTTTCTATATTAGTGTTATTAACGAGAGACTGATTATTATTGTTATTAGTCTAGTGAAGAATAATATTATATTATTAGTAAAGAAATATTAATATCACACAGAATTATTAATGTTATTAGGGATAGAAAGATTATTAGAATGGTAATAGAGAAGTTTTTATAATGGAAATTATTATTGTTTATTAATAATATTTATTAGAAGATTGAAATCAGTTGTATTATATTAGGGGGGAATAAAAAAAAAGGGAAAAATTTAAAAACCCCAACTTTGGAACTCGGTAGTAGCGTAGTTTTTTGTTATGAAGAAGAAGAATAGAAAATATTATTATTATTATTATATTTTATTATTATTATTATAGTGTGTGTATTATTACAAAGAGAAAAGAAATTAATACTATTAGGAAAAATACTATTTTTTTAAGTCAAAGTCTTTTCATTACTCAAAAGGTATGTATAAGGATATCAAAATGCATGTGGCCGACCCCAACTTGGTTTGTTAACCAATGTTATTACCATTCTATAGATACAAACCAAAATACCCAACACGAGGTCCATAGCCTTACACGCCTTACACATCAAAAAATAAAAAGAAATAATAATACATTAGTTACCATAATCAATCATCAAAAGCGATAGAGGAAAGATTGGCTATCCACATTCCTAGAGGAGGAGGTGGGTGGTATAGACAGTGAGTGGACATGTTGCTCAAAGTGAGATATCCAAGTTTCCAACTTCTCGAGCTTCTCTATAAACAGATTTTGTCCACACCAAACAACCACAGTTCTTTCACAAGCGTGGCATTGAAAGTAACATGTTCTCTCCAACTTAGAAATAAATTCCTCATGTTAATCCCTCTGTGTAGGTTTTAAACCCATACAGAAATTACCTGCATATGAATTCTAAAACATAGAAAATAAATAATGTGAGAGCATAACAAATAAAACACATATACACAGAGATTTCCCCTGGATCCCAACACCAGGACTACCAGCTTGATTTTTCATTATGTTCCTTTAAATGTTACAATACATATTTATACATGCCAAAGCATCCAATACCATGGATCGCAAACCATCACATCCAAAACCATGGACTGAAAACCATCGCATCCAAAATCATGCACAAAACCATAGGTAGGTCCACCTAACCTATCATAGGGTCCAAAACCAAAATTATTTGGGGCGCTGCCCTGGACCTGATAGAGTGGGGTTACCTGCACCCCTCAAATTTCCTGTGACTCCCCCTCGCTACGCAATCATTGCAAGAAAGGTTGGGCTCTGCCCCCCTTCTAACCCCCCGGTTAACTATGTGGGCTAGTCGTGGAAATAATATAACACAACCAAACATTCTCCCACTTCTTATTTTCTATACAAATGGGGCTACAAGAGAGCTTAGTAATTTATCTAGGCCTACAATGCCCATTGTTTATCTACACAAAGAGAACTTCTCAAAGCCAACAGATTTTGTCAATACATCTGTAGTATTCTTCAAAGTGTCCATCTTTACCAGCAACACCTTTTTGTCCTCTATCATATCCCTCACAAAGTGATACTGAACATCAATGTGCTTTGTCTTTGGATGATATGCAACATTCTTTGCCAAGAAAATTGCACTTTGGCTGTCACAGTCTATCCTTATAGCTCCCTTTACTAACCCCATATTTGAACACAATCTCTGCAGCCAAATTTTTTCCTTGATTGCATGAGTGGATGTCATGTATTCTACCTCTGTAGTTGATAGTGCCACTACAAATTGTTTCTTACTCATCCAACTTATTGCACCTCCAAATGGGATAAACACATACCCACTTGTAGATCCTCTATGATCTAGATCTCCAGCCCAGTCTTCATCAACAAAGACATGAATATCTGACACTCTGTCCAATCTTGGTCTTCCTTGGTAGAACAAACCATAATCACTAGTGTCATGCAAATACCTGAAAACCCGCTTCACTGATATCTAGTGCTCCTTCCCTAGTTTTGACATAAACCTGCTCAATACTCCCACTGCATGTACAATGTCTGGTATAGTATAGACCATCCCATACATAAGGTTACTAACTGCACTTGCATATGGAACACACGACATGTCCTCCTCCTCTTCTTGTGTCTTGGGACACTGTTCAAAAAACAACTTTATACCTATAGGAATATGAACCTTCTCTGATTTACTATCCTGCATATTAAACCTCTACAATAATGTCTCGACATACTTCCTATGGTTTAACCAGAGCTTCCTGTTTGTCCAATCTCTTTTAATTTCCATGTGAAAAATATTGTTTACAGCACCAAGATCTTTCATGTCGAATTTGGAGGACAAATGGGTCTTCAAATCATGGACAATTTCTTTGTCATTTCCAACCAACAACATATCATCCACATACAAGACCATATAAATAACACAATTACCAATTAATTTAAAATACACACAGTGATATGCTTTTCTTCTGGTGAAGCCAATTCCCTGTATAAATGTATCAAATTTTTGATACCACATCTTTGTTGACTATTTTAACCCATACAGAGACTTCTTTAACTTGCATACCAGTTCTTTCTTACCCTTCACTACAAAGCCTTCAGGTTGCTTCATGTAGATCTCCTCTTCTAGATCCTCATGAGGAAATGTTGTCTTCACATCCATCTATTCTACCTCAAAATCAAAAGCAGCAGCAACAGATAAAATTAATCTAATAGAAGTTACCTTGGCAATAGGAGAAAAAATATCACCTAAATCAATTCCCCGCACCTGGGAATAACCTTTTGCTATCAATTGAGCTTTTTATTTCTCCACCTTTCCTTCTGCATTTGTCTTCTTCTTGAACACTCATTTTCTTCCAATGGGTTTCCTTCCAGCTGACAACTCCACCAGATCCCAAGCCTCATTTTTGTGCAAAGATGCCATTTCATCAACCATGGCCTCTTTCCATAGTTTTCCATCCTCTAAATCTACTGCTTCCTTCAGAGTTCTAGGATCATCATCAATAATAGATAAAGAAAATTTTTAAGAAAAAGCAGATGAACTATACCTTTCTGGCTGCTTTCTTTTTTGAACTGCTCTTCTCACACCTTGAGTTTGTGGCTCTTCATATTTTGATTCCACCTCTACTATAGAGTCCGATTCTTCCTCCTTTAGATCAAAATCTATCTTCTCAGGTTCCTTTGGTTGGACATCATGTTTAATAAAATCTTTCACCTCTCTGAACACCACATCTCAGTTGTACGCAACCTTCCTTGTTACTAGGTTCCAAAGCTTACAACCCTTTAAACCATCCTTATATCCAATAAAGATGCACTTTTCAGATTTACTATCCAACTTGGTTCATTTCTCCTTTGGAACATGTACATATGCATCAAATCCAAATATCCTCAGATGTGAAAGAGAGGGTTTCTTACTAGTCCATACCTCTTGTGGATTCTTATCCTCCAACACTGATGAAGGTGATCTGTTGACCAGGTAACATGCTGTCTCCACTGCCTCTGCCCAGAATTCTTGTCCTAACCCAGCACCACTGAGCATGCTTCTTTCCCTTTCTGTCAACATATTGTTCATTCTTTTTGTAACTCCATTTTGCTAAGGTGTATATGGAGTAGTCTTCTGTCGTGCTATACCACACTGCTTACAAAATTCTTCAAATTCCTTACTACAAAATTATCCACCATTATCTATCCTGGGCATGTTTATCTTCTTCTCTATTTGGTTTTCCACCAGAGCCTTAAATTCTTTAAACCTATCAAAGACTTCAGATTTCTTCTTAAATAAATATATCCATGTATTCCTTGAGAAGTCATCTACAAATGATACATAATGCATAGACTTACCCAGTGATGGAACCTTCACAGGTCCAAACACATCACTATGCACAAGCTCTAATATTTGTTTTTCCCTCTTACCACCAGAGGGGAAACTCACCCAATTCTACTTCCCATATACACAATTTTCACAGAATCAAAATCCAGAGAGCTATTACTTATACCTTCTACCATACCTTTACCATGAAGTATTTGAAGGCCCTTCTCTCGAATATGTCCAAGCCTTTGATTCCGCAACATGGTCTTCTCTCGAGAGACCACTAGATTTTCTGTTCCACCTTCAGGAACCATGGAACTATTGCACCCATCAACAACAGTGCTACCTTGTAGCTTGTACAGAGTTCCAATCTGAAATCCCTGCATCAATACCAGTGCTCCCCAAACCATCTTGTAGGTATCCTTCTCAAACACTGTTTTTACACCTGCATCACCCAACTTTCTTACAGAAGTCAAATTTTTGGCCAATATAAGAATATGTAGGACACTTGGAAGTGTTCTAACCCTTCCACCTTGCAACTTTAACTTTACTTTTCAGCGACCAACTATTCTAACCTTCCTATCATCCCCTAAGAAGACATCACCACCATTGTATTTCTCATACTCGTAGAACCACTCTCTATGGAGAGTGAAGTGAAAGGATGCACCTGAGTCAATCAATCATACTTCATGATCTACATGTGTACTTGAAGAAGCCATGTACACATCCCCACCTTCATCTCAGGTGGTTTTCGCCTCTGCAAAAGGAGCATCATGAGATCCCTTTCCTTTGTTAGGAGCTTTAGGTTTACAGTCTCTTTTGTAGTGCCCTTCCTTTACGCATTTCCAGCACACCACCTTTACAGGTTTCATGGAGATTTAGATCTCCCTCTAGATTTAGATCTCCCACTCGATGACTTATTTTTTTTTTCTATTTTGGGACCGTCCTCGTACATACAAGGCATCACCATTCTGGCTCTCCATATTTTTCTATCTCATCTCCTTCGTTAGAAAGGATGAGACTATTTCATCAAACTACAATGTAGTTGCATTACTACCTATTGCAATAACCACACTGTCCCATGAATCTGGTAGAGAACACAACAAACTAATGCACTTATCTTCATCTGAAATTTTGATGTCAACAGATGATAACTAGCTTACCATAGTATTAAACACATTCAGATGCTCTATCACTGAGTCTCCATCTTTCATCCTCAGGTTATACAGCTTTTTCTGTAGTAAAAATTTATTCACCAGAGACTTAGATTGGTACAAAGTCCCTAACTTGTCCCACAAAGCCTTTGTCATAGCTTCCCCTAATACATTCAACAATACTGAATCTGAGACACACAATTGTATTGTGCTCTTTACCGTCCAATCCAACTTCGTCCATTCTTCATCAAACACTCCCGTTGGTTTAGTACCTGGATCTGCAGCGATCCACTGATCTTTATCCACCAACATATCCTCCATCTTGAGTTTCCACAACTCAAAACTCAGGGCATTAAATTTCCCAATCTCTATTTTTCCACTGCTCACCATCTTCTTTCACCACTAGAATAGATCTCGCAGATCTCCCACTGAATAGGGTCTACCACAGGCCCGAGCGAAAGCCCTCAGCAACAAAGGTGTCCCCTTGAAGCCAAAATAGCTCTGATACCAACTGTAGGTTTTAACCCCATACAAAAATTACCTGCATAAAAATTCTAAAACACAGAAAATAAACAATACAAGAGCATAAAACATAAAACACATATACACAGAGATTTTCCCCTAGATCCCAAAAGCGGGACTACCAGCTTGATTTTTCATTATGTTCCTTTCAATGTTACAATACATATTTATACATGCTAAAGCATCCAATAACATGGACCGAAAACCATCATGTCCAAAATCATGCGCAAAACCACAGGTAGGTCCGCCGAACCTAACATAGGGTCCAAAACCAAAATTTTCTGGGGCGCTGCCCCGAACCCCATAGAGTGGGGTTACCTGCACCCCTCAAACCCCCTATGACTCCTCCTACTACACAATCGGTGCAACAAAGGGTGGGCTCTGCCCCCCTTCTAATCCCCCGATTAACTACATGGGCTAGTCATGGAAATAATATAAGACAACCCAACACTCTAGACCCCGTCATTAGATTCCAACTTATCTATGATTGATTAGAACCTCTCTTATTCTACCAAAGATCTTGTGTTGTGACTAGCAGTTGTACATCCAACTGACCCCCTGTTTCTTATCTTGCCACTCTGCCCCCATGAGCTTGGACCTCATCCACGACTTATATCCTTGCTCCTACTACTTACTCCATGGTCACCCTGTGACAGGATCCTATAAAGCCTACCATCGACAAGACCGACCAATGATATTCTCCCACTACAAACTCCATGAACCCCATGATATTTACCTCACATTATTTCCGCATCATGACTACTATTATCAACAGCAATTTCCACACCACCACCCCATGTACTAGAAAGCTCAGTTTCCCACTCGCTAAATCGAGACAATTCGGACTTCATTAGCATAGGAGTTCGTGAGGAACATGGAACCAGCATCATCCTGGTAACCCTACTTAAACACAGAGTCCTATAACGAACCTAAATTGACATGAACATCCACAGAGACAACCCCTATACCACTCCACTAGTAGCTACACACCCTACCAACCCATCGAATGCCATGCAAGACCCTTCACTCCATGCCACAACCAGAATAGATGATATGTCCCAGCCCTGCTACACTCTGCTATCTGAATTCTCCATGAAGGTATCAAAACCTAGACTAAAATTGCCAAACGACCCATCACTTGGAGGGTCCAAAGGAAAACCGCCCAGCTAAACATAGATAAGGAAAAACACCCAGACTCCCATAAACCTGACCAACGCTAAAGCCACTGGGCTTCCTCGAAAGGAATTCTTCATCTAGTAGCAATAGGAAAGAAAATGCATATAATGTTAATGACATAGAACTGATATATAGCCTACTCCACAGCCCGAGCCCTAGCAAAATCATTGCCACCTGAAATCGTAGCATCACTAGAAAAAGCATCAACCACCTTACAAAGGAAGCCAAAGCTTCACCACCTAAAATAGTAACGCTAAAATATACCCAAGCTCAACACACCTACACCCAAAACCATCTACTTCTCCAACCAATAGACCGTTCGACCAAAGAATGAAAAGGAAAGTTTCACCAAGAATGGGAAGGAGAGAGTTGTTACCTTAATAATCCAACACGAGGAGCGACGGTTGTCAGTCCTCCACCATACACACACAACCCGAAGAAAGGGAAAGATAGATAAATTTGCATCACGCCAAGAGCCTACTACCATCCATATTGCTTCATGTTCGACACTACTTAAGACCCTTATCATAGACTCCATGAATCCCCGAGACTCTCTAGTCCATATCATACAAGCGAGGGTTGATGTTTCACACATTCTGAGGCAAATTCATTCACTGAAGCATAATGGGAGGGTAGATTTCCTACTCTCCTCCACCCATGTTAAATGTCATATGTCATACTTTTCGCATTGATGAGTACCAAGTGTCCACCTCCCCATCGGGGAATTAGGAAGAATAATATTATCATCAAAATTAAAATTATTATTATTTTGGAAAGGAATTAATATAGACGATATTATTATTATGGTTAGGAGGAGTTATTTTATTAGGGGCTTTTTGTTTTAGTGTTATTAAGGGAAGAGTGATTATTATAGCTATTATTAGTTGAAGAAATATTAATATTATTGTTATTGTTATTGTTATTAGGAACTAGTATTAGGAAGATTATTAAAACAATTTATAATTAGGAAAAAAAATCATCATTATTATTAATATGGAAAATACTTATTTAAATTAAATATTGTTAAAGGAATTAACTTTGTATTTTTATTTTATGAAGAGAAATATCAGTTTTGGAACCATAGATGATATTATTATTATTTATTATTATTTATTATATTTGTTATAACATTATAAATGGAGGGCATATTAGGAAAGTTAAATAATAGAAGGGCTGAAGAATTATGATGATTAGGGTTGGGTAAATGGGCATAGGTAATAGAAGACTTTAACCGAGGAAAAGGCAAGACAATGTCCAACCATTTGGAATTTCCACAACAAACTCAATAATAATATAAATTAATTAAATTGATAAAAATTAAATAAATGTGATTAATTTGAAGTACAATTAATATTAAATAAAAAAATTTTAAAAATAAAATTAAAAAAAAAATTATTTTTAATTTGGGATTTATAAGTGTTGAGAGGATCAAATCTCTTTTCACTCTAGAAGAGATATCTATCTCAAATGATTTGTCTATCTCTGTATTAGTAAATTAGAGTTTAGATGGATATAGGCTAGTAATATTAATTTTAATTATTTAAATACAAATAACTACTTTTATCAAAGTAACTTATTACAACTTTTATTTCTCAGTTTTTTCAAAAAGGTGGTAAAACTTATCATAACTCATTTGTTAATAGGTGAAAAAAATGTTATTTGTTATTTCTCATGTTAATGTAAAGTAACTCACCACTATTGTCCAAGAAAACCACATCAATTAAAATAATTTACTAATAATTTATAAAAAGTAGAATTTCACTCTTAAAGGGTTAA
>APFE030823796.1:4405-19642 GCA_000404065.3 Pinus taeda | reverse complement strand
CAGATAAAGTTTTCTACTGCGTGCCAAAATATCCATATCAAATAGCACAGAAATAGACAGTTAAAAATCTAGAAAACTAGGAACAAAACTTACGAGAACTATCTTCTCAGAATGCAATATTGTAAATATAATAACATGCACATAATATTAATTCAAGAGAATCGAGCAAGATACTTATCTTTTTCCTAGCAACCTCCATACCGCAGGATCCCGATGTCAAAACCGCTCTTCAATCTTTCTCTTCATTATGCTACACCACCACGGAGCTCGACGAGGGCCTCACAGATGAGAAATCATGTACAGAGGGTCCAAAATGATGGTTGAAGTGCAAAGCATTGCCATAAGTACCAATTATTTCCTCCTCCGGCTCCGTCTTGATATTTCCCTTTGAAGATTTACTCCATGCACCACATCTGGCAAATATTTATGACTGTCTTCAGGTGGACGTTGCACATGCACTGGCTCTTGCCCCTGCTTATCTTGCACAGTCTCTTTTTTTTTTAAAACACCATATCATCAAATCCAAGGACATCTCCATATTTTACATTCATGCATTGACTCATTAAAATTAGTTCATTGCAACACCAATCCTGTTTAATAAATACATCATTGCTATTGCCATATTTGCAAATCAAAAGTGGGTTGTTGATTGTAACTTTCGTCTATGAGTGTTCAAGATTTTTCATAAGTGTAATGATTGTTCAATATAGTTCTTAAGTGCGAAAAAAGTTTCATTGTCTTTTATCATCATCAGGAATCCAATGTCATGAACATAGTTACGCAACAACTTTATTACTTACTACTCAAAGTAGTTATAAACATGATTCACACATATCATGGCGAAGGTAGTGTACTACACAAGTCAATATGTGAATGCTTAAACACATACCTGAGTTAATGCCACTGGTGGCGTACCTCAATTTCTTCTCCGCTTACCAATTCCCAAAGGCACCAGTACTGCAACCTTTAGCTCTGATACCACTTGTAACATACCCCGGTAACCTCGCATGTAAAAGTAGGGAGTTAGAATTTTTTTTATACAAATTACCACAAGTAATTATCCAGTTCACAACTCCACAATTCATCATTGACCATTAGATATAATATTCATTAATACATCAAGTAAATTGCCATCAAAGACAGTAAGTTGCATAACCATTACATAACCTTTAACCACCATTGTGTAGTGTAATAACACAAACTGTCTCATGAATCCTTGCATCCATTTCATGATTTCCATAAACATATTAATTAATCTCATACTTGGACAATATGATCATGCCATCAAATAAAGAACCATCAACATCAAGGATTCATCATCATCAAACTGACACAAAAGGCAATCACACCATTGAACACGAATATACCCTGGAAACCCCGTAGGGTGAAAACCAGCAAACGTTTAATCTTATTATTAAACGCTCGTGAGGGTTTTCACCCCTCACTCAATGGCTCATAAGGGATTCCATCCCTTAACCATTGTTATGAAATCATTACAATGAATTATCATTAAGTTGCCACATAACTAGCTATAAGCTAATACCGTTTCCATGTAATCTTTACTTACATACCACCACATACAACATCCCTTGTGGCATGATTGTTTTAGCAATGTACGACCCTGCTACGCAAACTCATCTGCATGGTCCATTAATCCTTTTCCTGCCACAAGGTTAAACATGAATTTCCTTTGGCGCCATCCGCCATCGTTTCCTGTCAATGTAGTTGTCAACAAGCTTGGCAACAAGATTAGATATCATATTAATCAATCAATAAGCAACCTCTAAAAGAGATCTTTAACCTCTACTCATATGCATGAGCAAGCATGACATACTATATAGCTAGTACATATACTCTAGTAAGTATTGTTTGACCTCCACAATGGTTATTTACATTAATGCATAATTCTCTTTAAGAGATCTAACTCTTTAGTTCTACTAACATGTATAACATAATCATTACATCTTCATACATGTGATAAACTATTATTTCTATGCTTAAGCACATATGTTCTTTTCACATAGTTATTTTTCGAACTCAACATAGTCTCTCTAACATACAAAGAACATAACTCCATGTCACAATGACTATTCTTTGTGCATACATTAGCTTATCATAATAGCCTTTTTTTAATATATGCAACGCATTTTCCCTTCACTAGAATACTACCATCATTTCATACAACAAATGACATACTTCTTCTTAAAGAAAGTCATTTTAACCTCATCTCTCTATCTTCCCTTTCAGGGAATTATTAAATATATCCAACTTTATGCATAAAAATCAAGATACAAAAACAAGATTTACTTATCCATCCAAGATCAAGAAATCAACACAACTCATCTAGCAAGACAATCTCTTCAAAAGATTATTGTCTTCAAGAAAGTTAACATGATCACTTTCTCTATGTACACACATAGCGTCATAATTCCAAAGTCACAATAGCTACCATTATGCAACATGTGTTTTCCTAACACAATTACTTTACTTCAATGTACATAGTTCTTTTCGTAAAACAAGTAAGGATTTTGATTCTTGAATGAACACTATTCTAATGTGTATTTAAAGGAAAGAACCTATATTTTTATTTTCAAGAAAACCCTCATAAAATCTTTCATCTTCATACATGAAGTATGCACACTCTTCTAGAATGAAACCATATTTATGTATATATATAATATACTCTTTCTTCAAGAAAGTTAGAGATGAATATCTATGTGCCTACAAGCACATCTTTAGCTATCTTTATCATGCACGTAATGCATAATCATTTCACTAAAACTTAGAAACTAACTAGAGTCATAATGCAATTAGCATATATATATTTTCCAAGAAACTTTTATCAAATAAAAATACATATTTTAATTCAAGAAAACTTAGCCACCTTTCATACTATGTCCTCAGGACGTTTATATGCCTCATCTTCTTTTCTCAAGAAGATACTTTGGCTATATTTAGCAAGGATTTTATTCCAAGAAAATGACAAGAGACAAACATTTCTCACACAAGGCTCACATATAGTCTTTCTAGGAGGAACTACCTATTTTCTTTACTAAGAAAATATATAAAATAATCAATCTTTTACATGCATTAAAACATTTTCTTTACTAAGAATATTCATTCTTTAACTGCATGCATTATCATGTTTTCTCTACCAAGAAAAACATATAAACAATCAATCTTTTACATGTATTAAAACATTTTCTTTACCAAGAATATTCATTCTTTAACTGCATGCATTTTCATGTTTTCTCTACCAAGAAAAACATATAAACAATCAATCTTTTACATGTATTAAAACATTTTCTTTACCAAGAATATTCATTCTTTAACTGCATACATTTTCATGTTTTCTCTGCCAAGAAAAACATATAAACAATCCATCTTTACTGCAGAAATCAACCCCATGATATTTTCCAACTGTTTAATAAAACACAACTGATTATTCTCTATAAAGAATAGAGTTACTTATCTTTTCCTTGGCAACCTCCTTGCCTCCATCACTGTTGCTTTCGAAGCCAAATCGGATCTGCAGTGGCTTTGAGAGTTCACGCCCATCGTGGAGAAGCGTTCCCAACTCAACTGTACATCTGCGTCCACATTCATGTGTTCAGTAAAGATTGATCTCTGGAAGAACTGACTCGTCATTGTTGTCCTTAATGGATAAACCGATAGAACCCCAATCGGTCCTATTTAGAATGTTGGTCAGTTTAACATGGAGAAAAATCACGTTATTGCCCGAGTAGAGGGAATTAACCACGGCCCTTTTCACTGCCAAAGGACTCTCGTCGCTCAGATTCACTATTATAGAGATCTTTCGATGAGCGCCCTACTGATCCCTTTGCTCAGCATGATTGGAAGTATTGTTATGAAGTGGTAGGTGCGTTGCGCCTCAATCCAACACGACCTTCAAAGAGCTTCAGTCTGACGCTCTCTCAACAAAGATACAGACAGAACAAACGATCTTTATATACTCAGTCTGAATCGAACACACGACCTTCAAAATATTCAATCTCACGCTCTTCCATCAAAGATACCGATCGAACGCATGACCATCATCATATCATATATGCAGTCTCACACTCTCCCCATCGACAGACAAGCGGTTTTCCTTTTTACCAAGATCCCTCTCTTCATTTCCCTCAATCCGTTTTACAAATATCAAGAATCAGTTAATAACTGATTCGTAATCTTGAATTACTTTTACGCAGGGTTATTTATGACAGGGATATCACAGATTACTTCTGGGCGGCTGGTCCAGATGACAGTGTTATCCCTTAGTAATAGTAAAACCCAAAATTGAGAAAAAAATCTTCATTCTCTCCTTCAATAAATTTGTGCAAGATATCTTCAAGAATCTGGTGCGATTTGCCAAAAACAATTCTTCATTCTTTCCTACAATAAGTTTGTGGAAGATATCTTCAATAATCTGGTGGGATTTATTCAGATTTGTTGCTGCCTACGTGCCATCACTTTAACAACAACTCAACAACAAAATCTTGATAGCAAACCCTGTGTTTTTTTGTGATTTGTTGCCTTTCTGGCAGGCTAATTGATTTGAAATCCTCATCATACTTTTTTTACATCCATTCGTTTACCTCGTAATTGTCAATTTAGCCTAAAGTTACGGCTTGTGTACATGCCGCGTCCTGGATTAGGTGGAAGCAAACAAACGACCACCAAACCTGGGATGCCATTTGTCTTCTAATTCCTGGGCTGTAGGATTATCGATTCATTGAATCATCGGACTTATTTAATATACTCATGATCTCAAACCCAAAACTAGGCTTTAGTTTTATTCTTTGGAATGAAAATTCCTGTCGTTAATGAGTTATATGAGCGGGCCCTCCTTGATTTCGTTACAATCTTGTTACAATTCTACGTACAAAGAAAATATTAATTAATGTTTTATATATAATTAATGTTTTTATAGAATATATTAAAAGAAAGAATTAAATAAAATTGTCTACTAAGTTAAAGATAGTTTATGGGGCAGATTGCCTCATGTATTTGGTCATTTTTCTATGAAGTCTTACAAAAACTGTTTTTAGTTTCTCCACAAACCCTTTGCTAAATAGATTATTCAAGAGCTAGCTCCCAGCACTTACATAACTTTGCATAACTTTCTATGTTGTGTTTGAAGACCTGCCATTCTAAAATAAAATGTTTTTCTGTTTCCACTTTTGGTGAAGAACAAAAAATACACTCTCTCCTCCCCCCTTCATTTGACCTTTTCCAATGCCTTATTTCACAACAAAGTTAACAATAATTTTTACAAAATAGTGGCAAACAAAAGTTCTATCCTATTCTTATGATGATGAATATGATGAGAAAATAAAGTTAAAATATAAATAATGTGTAAATATATAATAAAAAATACTATCAAAATGTTTAAAACGTAAATGCTACCATTTTTGTTTTTTCAACGTTTGTAATATGGTTTTAATAATATATATCACATATTGTGTGATGTTTTATTTTATATATTTATATGGTTAAAAATATACCACATATTCAGATATATGTCGCGCATTAAATAATATTTTAATATAACTTAATATATTTTAAATTGAATGAGTTATATTAAGTTATATTTATATAATTAATATATTTTACATTAAATGTGATGCATATACATGTTTTCCATCTGGGATAAAGGTAAGTTCTCATAAATAAACTGTGTTATTAAGGTAATGAGAATGACTTAACTTTAACAAAACATATCTCTTAAACCTTGAATTAGGAAAAATCCTTATTGTTGGCAAGATAATAGGGAGACGAAAGTAATGGAGTGATAAACAACTAAAATCAAAACAAGTTTAAACACTCAAAAGAAAGAAAAACATGTTTTATATGGAGGGCTCCATTAGTTTTGAAAAAATTAAGGGGTTGTTGTGGCTACAATAGTGCTCTATGTGAGTATCAAGGAAGGGTGTGGGATAATTATTTTTAAGCTACGTTTTATTGAGATCCTAAAAAATAGTGCGTAATCATAATGTCCCATATTTTTTCATGATAGGTATAGGGTTAGAAAAGCAAGATGTGTAAGTGATAAGATGTATGAATCTTTCCTTTTGCAACTTGTTTATTTCAAGTTTGATGATTGTGGTTTTTGATTGGTGCAATGGCCATTTTCTCTACCTTACTAGTGAGGCATTCAACCATGTATCAATGTGGTGTTCTAAAATGGTAGGACTTATATTTCAGATATAACCAAGCAAAGATGCCTTCATATTTTTGGAATAGGTATTTGTAAGTAACTACTTCTTACATTGAACATGTTGCCCCTCCTAATATTTCTTCAATGGTGTCAACCTTGGTCAATATGTCTACTCTAATAGTAGGTGAGGTATTTTCTATTTTATATTTTTCAAAACCATTTTGTGAGGGAATAAGGTTTTTGAACCAATCAATGTGGCTAATAGGAATGGCATCCTTTATTTCCACTTTGTATACATTATCTATGGATTATGCAAATGGTGTAAAAACGTTTTCTGTGAGGAAGAAAGAGTTATGATGCATGGAATCCAACAGACATTCAAGTGCTATTATGGCCTCCATGGTGTCTTCATCTGAGTGAAGACACTCAAAAAAGGAGATGGTTGTGTTGTCGGGTCATGGAGTGGTGGTTGGTGCATGGAATCCCTAGTAGACACGGAGGGAAATGTTATCATACTAGATATTGTAAGACCAATAGTTATGGACAAAGCATAGATTGGTTTTGCCCATATTGTCCTTGAAGGTGCTACCTTTATTATGGATGAAGTAATATAATTGACACCATGGAACAATGAGAAGGAAACTTTAATCATGGATCCCATGGATGAATAAATGTAGTAGATATGTACATGTGTGTCATTATTACTAGTGGGTGGAAGTATCTCCTATTTGATCATGAATAATGATTTACCGGAGGGCTCCAAAGCTTCCTCAGTTCCGTGGGGACTCTGCAAGAGGAATCTATATCACTTATCCCATATAGGGAGTGAGAAAAAATAAGGTAATGTTTATGGAGAACATATCAAATTATGAGTTGCCTTTGTGCCTTTAGAAATGTGAGGATATTGGCCTGACAAATTTTCTCAATGGTAGAGCACTTTTTGTGCAAAGTGCACATGGGGACACTTTGATCAAGGTGAATATTGGTGGCCACTCGTCGATTCCACTTGGACCCAAAAATCTATTTCCTTTCAGTTTCCTAATTTCTAGCACAATTTAATATTTTTGGCATCTTTTGCGGTCATAAATTTTCAGAGTTATTTTGAGGCCCTAAATGAGGCTATTTTGGAAAACGGGTTGACCTGTCCATCACCTACATCAAGGGTTTGCAATTGAAATTTTTTGTCCTTGAATAAACAAGATATCGTATGCCAAAATTACAATCTGAGAAATTAATGTGCCAACTAACTCCAACAAGGCCTACAAGCTTTCAGTGCTTCATCTACTAGGGGTTTTTTTTATGTCTAGGATTTTCCATTATTTCTTGATGATAAATAAGCCAACAAGTCTCATTGTAACACATTTCATAATGCATGTAGTAGTCGGGGCTCTTCTCAAACATAAGCTACCATCACTTGAGCTAGTTTGTTTCTGTTATGTGTGTACATAATTTTCAATGGTCGATATTTATTAATTGAATTTATGTTTCATTGTATCTATGTGTTTTGATTTGAATCAGTATTTCATTTCATTTCTCCACAACTTTGGATCATTAGTATCATAGTGCTCCTCTCTTTCTCTATTTTTCTATGGATTTCCCCAATGAGGTTTGGGTAAAGGAGTTGGTACTTTACCTGATTGAACCCTTATAAGACTAGCCTTTTCGACCCCCATGGATTCCCATGGAAGAAAAAATAAAGGTGAGGGAGTAGGAGATCCTTCCAAAATGTTTCTCGATGAAGCCCTTGAGCAGCAAATGAATGAGATTATGGACATTTTTTCCTGAATCCTCGTTAAGAATTTTTGCGTGAAGCATCTTCAAATAGCAGTCACTTCAGAAGTGCCACCCCCTGTAAGGTACAAGTAAAATTTGACATTCCTATATTTGATAGCCAAATAGATGCAAATTCCCTATATAGATGGTTAAATCTGTTGAAAGGATATTTTTCGATCTATAATTTTTTCGAAAAGGAAAATATTACTTTTGCACTCCTCAAATCCACCGTCCCAAGTCAAGGACTAGTTGGAAACTTACTATGAGAAGATGGACAAGGAGGAACCCTCACTATTTTCAGCTGCACCCTCCTAGAATTCTTTCTAAGATGTCGTCAAGGAATAATATTACCCTATCAGAAGCTATGAATAAAATTACAAAAACTAGACCACACTATGGCAAGGAAGGGACCAAGATGTGATGAAGTTCACAAAAAATTTCCTCACCCTACATATGAAGTTGGGCATCAAGGATTCTGAATGGCATCCAATAATCAATTACCATGGTTGTCAAAAAAATACATCTAGGGAGAAATGGAGTTACTAGACATCTCCTCGCTTAGCACAACATACAAAGATGCCATGAGGATCGAGTAGAAACTTGAACAACTATACTCTAGGTTTAAGAGTGCATATGTATTTCATTAGATTGAGCTTAATTTTATTATAAATGTTTAGAATTCAAATTTTCATATCTCTTTTAGAGTGAAAAGAGATTTGATCCCTCTCCACACTTAGTAAATCCAAAATTAAAACAAATATTTTTAATTTTATTTTTAAAATATTTTGTTATTTTAATATTAATTTTACTTCAAATTAACCACATTAATCTAATTTTATTATATTCCATATAATTTAAATTTGAATTGAGTTCACCGTGGAAATCCCAAACGGTTGGACATTGTCTTGCATTTTCCTCAGTTGAAGTCTTTTGTTGCCCACACCCATTTAACCAACCCTAATCATAATTCTCTCCCACTTATATTATTTAAATTTCCTAATATGCCCTCCATTTATAATGATATACATAATATAAATAATATTGCTTCTAATAATAATAATAATACCCATGGTCCCAAAACTGATATTTCTCTTCATAATAATACAAAGGTCTCATCCTTTAACAATATTCTTAACATTTTTAATAACCTTTCTAATACCAGCTCCTAATAACAATAACAATAACAATAACAATAATATTAATATTTCTCCAACTAATAATAGCTGTAATAATCACTTTCCCATTAATAACACTAAAAAAAAAAAACCCTAATAAAATAAATTTTCCTAATCATAATAGTAATATGGTCTATATTAATTCCATTTCCAAAATAATAATAATTTTAATTTTGATGATAATATTATTCTTCCTAATTCCTTGATGGGGAGGTGGACACTTGGTACTCATCAATGCGCAAAGTATGACATATGAAATTTGACATGGGTGGAGGAGGGTAGGAAAACCACCCTCCCATTATGCTTTCGTTAATGAGTTTTCCTCAGAATGTGCGAAACATCAACCCTCGCTTGTACGAGAGGATTGGAGAGTTTTGGGGATTCATGGAGTATACTATAAGGGTGTTAAGTAGCATTGAACATGAAGCAATATGGATGGTAGTATGCTCTTTGTGGGATGTGAATTTATCTATGTTTCCCTTTCTTCGGGTTGTGTGGGTATGGTGGAGGATTGCCAATCGTTGATCCTCCTTAATGATTATTAAGGTAACAACTCTCTCCTTTCCATTCTAGGTGAAACTTTAATTTTTATTCTTTGGCCGAATGGTCCTGGTTGGAGAAGTAGATGGTTTTGGGTGTACGTGTCTTGAGCTTGGGTATATTTTAGCATTGGTATTTCAGGTGGTGGTGCTTTGTTTCTTGTGTAAGGTGGTTGGCGCATTTTCTAGTGGTGTCAGGGCTTTCTGGTGTTGGTGAATTTGCTAGGGCTCAGGGTGTGGAGCAGGCTATATATTGGTTCTCCATCATTGGCATTATCTAGATTTTCTTTCTTGGTGCTACTAGATGAAGAATTCCTTTCAAGGAAGCCCAATGACTCTGGCATTCGTAAGGTTTATGGTAGTCTGGGCATTTTTCCTTATTTGTGTTTAGCTCAATGGTTTTCCTTTGGACCCTCCAAGTGAGGGGTCGTTTGGAATTTCTAGTCTGGGTCATTGATACATTTGTGGTGAATTCAGATAGTGGAGAGTAGTAGGGATGGGAGATTGATGAGCCTTGGTATTGCAAGTAGAATGCTACAGCTCCCAAGGCTACCGACTTTAATTATCAACTTGGGGTTCATACAAACATAAGAGGTATCAACACTATATGCACATCATACAATGTGTCCTTCCTCTATTGTCACGAGGTAATGGAGTGCATGTACTGAAGTCAAGTCGTAAACTAATTGCATAAAATGAAATGTTGGAAATGGAACCTTAACCTAATGCAAGAAAGAAAGTACAAGGAAAGAAACATATTCTATTTGCATAAAGATCATGACTAAATGTAAAAGAAACCTATCTTAACCCTATTTATCACATGTGATGATATAAACTAACTGAGCATGAAATTTGATCTAGAGAGTACTAACTGCTATGTGCATGTGTAAATATAAAATAACCCATTTTTTAAAGTCTTTTTGCTTTATGATTGCAAATGCTAATCTTTCCTTGACCTTTGGTAGGGGAGACAAGTGTGGAGCAAGAGGGTTGAAATGGTCTTGATGGCGTTGAGGTCTAGTAGAGGCCTAATCTCAGCTTAAATGATGTTTTTTCTCAATTCAGGCTCAAAACAGGCTTTCCTACATGATGCTATAGTGATTTCCTACAGAATCCCCTCATTTACTACAGGATGTTACAGATTTACTATACAAAATTATAATTCATTGAATGACCAAGCAAATCAAATCCAAATTGGATGGGACAATTTTGTTTTATTAAATAGGATGTGTTAGGTCCCCATTCCAAGTGGAATCACTCAAAAAGACCTCTGTTAACCCATGCTAAAAAATAGAAAAACATTACTAGTCGAAAATTTAGAAATTCGAGAACTTGCGAGCTAGTAAATCTAAAAAATGCCTAACCTAATCAAGTGAAAATGTAGTGGGGTAATTTTTTTATGAATTATAACGTTTTTGTGATCTAATGCAACTAGAACCAGCTTGATTGAAGCTTGTTAACATGCTCTAAAAAATAGCAGAAATTTATTGTTCTTTGCCACAAAGGAGTTCCAGAAATCTAGATTTGAAGACTAATCCAACTAGATAAATGATTACTATGAACATCCAAAGATTTTACAAGGATGAAATAATGCTTGTGGTCCTTCAAAATAACTTACATCAACCATTTAACTTGATCCTACTACAGGAAATCATTAATCCTAAATGCAGAAATAGAAAGAAATAAAAACAAGAGATGCATGTGAATAATCAGTGAAAAGAAAGAAATAAAATGATAGAAAAGGGTTCTAAGACTCCTGGGATGGACAAGCCCAAGAAAAATTAGATACCTATGGAGGAGACCAAGATTTAGAAGCTGAACATGACACCAATATTCATTATTTTCATCAATAGAATTACATCCCTGTATGAAAATACAATGGACCTGGAAAAATACAAGCTCTCTCCACAATAACACTAATGAAAATCTATCCCTAGAGGCAAATTCAACTTGGTATTTATAAAAAATTCTTAGGAATCGTTCCCCATGAATGGAGTAAGCTTTCCTCACCAGAATCCCTTGACTAGTGGATCTGGTCCCCAATACTAAGAATCTGCATTAAATGGCAAGGAACACATTCCTAGATTTTCTCAATCATTGGAGTTCCACAATATGTGCCATAATTCCATAATATCTTGTTGATTTATTATTTATTATTGATCCTCCTATAGTAGGGAGAAAGTCCCTAAATTATCTCCTCCTTCAAATCTTCATAATTTGCCCAATATTCTCATAATATTCCAAAAAAAAAAAATATTAGGCACAAATATGTAATTATTCATAAACCTTCCTAATGAATATATTAAAGTTAAAAATACATTATCTAATGCAAGAAGAGAGGTTTAATGTGCTAAAGGACGGTCATAATCCTTAAGTTATGTCTAATTTAGAGGCATGGGCTTTAATTTACATCTAATTTAGAGGCCCATCATACCCCCATGTTGAAAGTGTTGCTCATCCTCTAAGAAATTTAGTGACCTCAATGTGCCTCATTCATGGCCTGGGTTGCCTCTCTCTTGTGATTTAAGAATCTTGGCTGTAATTTTTGCAAGGAAAATCCCAAAAACATAATTGTGCAAAGGAAAATCATTGTTTCTTGAGACCATGATGACAATAATAGGAATTTGTTGCTAGATTAGCTCCAGGTTGTTGGGAGGGAGTTAATGCATCCTAAATTTGATGTGAGAGGATTTATGAGGCAGTTAGATTCTCCTTGCTATAAAACAGGTATCCATACGGATTGTTTTTTGGTGTGAGAGTTTGTGAGGATTTGATTAATTATGTAATCTCCTGTTTGATTAATAAAGATTGTCGATGCCTGTGTTCTGTGGACGTAGCCCAGATTGGTTGGGTGAACCACGTTAATTGTTGTGTCTCTTGTGCTTGATTTATTTGCTGTGTATATTGTTTTTCCTTGCTGTGAATTGTTAAGTTAACAAGTGGTATCAGAGCTACGCAGCGGAGGATTGGCGGGCCCAAGAACTGTGTGTTGAACTGTTAAAACTGCATGTAATGGATGAAGCCTGTGTGTGACGACTGGTGCGTTGTTGGTGCATTAAAATCCAGCTGGTGCGTATGTGAGTCTTCAGTGGTTACAGTCTAGCCATTTGCGTGGAGGTATTTGTTGGTGTTGCGTGGAGTTCAGAAGTATCCGTTTCTCAACGTTTTTCCGGAAACTGGTTTGTGTGCATGCTGAATGCTGTGTATTAATGAATTGCATGCTGGTGGATCGTGCGTGCTGCATGGAGCGTTGGTGATGCTGTTCAATAGCTGCATGGAGGTGTATTGGAGCACTGGTGATGCTCTCTTTGCCTGGTATATGTTGATGTATGAACAACAATTTGGCAGCGTGCATGGATTATAGAATTGCTGCTGCATGGATCATTTGCTGGCAGCGTGCGTGGATTATAGAACTGTTGCTGCAAGATAGTCCAATCTGCGTGGAGATGCAAATAATGTTACGACTACCAAGTAAGTTTGTAAAGGGAAGTTTTTTAAATCAAATAACATATATATGTCAAAAATGTTGAAACACATATTAAATGGGTTATAAACATATATTACAAACCACATTAACATAATGGTAAGTGTAAACATATGTTAAATGGTGGATTAATATTAAAGTGGGTGAACGCATATGGTGGGGTGAATGTATATAACTTATGGTTGAACATTGACACGACAATGGGTAATGTCATTAAAGTTTATGGCAATGCATATATTAACACAGCAAGTGCAGAGTATTTCCATGCCACTATTCACATGCTTGTCGCCATTATTGTACAACGCAGAAACTTTTTTTTAAAAAACAAAACAAAGGCAGCAAGGCATAGGCAGTTTTCTTTTACTGTAATTTTGCACAGCAAAAAAAGTTTGTTTTTTTAAAGAAAAAAAACAAAGGCTACAAGGCATAGGCAATTTTTTTTTTGTTAATTGCTGGTATTTAAGCATTGGCGGAGATTATTGTGGTTTTTTGGTTGATAGAAATGGCGAAAACTCAGAGTGCCCGGTTTGAAATTGAGAAGTTTAATGGAAAAAATAATTTTGAGATCTGGAAGGTGAAGATGCATGATTTTCTTGTCCAACATGGCGTGGCAAACGCGTTGTTGGGCAAATCCAAACAACCTTACAACATCACAGATAATGAGTGGGCCGAGATGGATGAAAGAGCGATAAGTGCTATTCGACTGTGTCTAGCTGATGATGTCCTATTTAATATCGTGTTGGAGACAAAAACTACTGGTTTGTGGACGAAACTGGAGAAACTGTACATGACCAAATCCTTAACCAATAGGATTCTCCTTAAGCGACATTTGTACAATTTGTGAATGAAGGAAGGTACATCGATTGTTGATCATTAAAATTCTTTTAATACTCTTCTTGTGAAATTACAAAGTATAGAAGTAAAAATTCCATCTGAGGATAAAGCTATTACTTTATTATGCTCGTTGGCCGAGTCATGGGATCATTTTTTTACTTCTATAAGTCTTAGTTCATCAGAAACTATTGAGTTTGATGATGTAGTTGCATCCTTATTATCGGAAGAAACAAGGAGGAGGTCACATTCCAAAACCTCTACATCAGAAGCTATGATGGTTAGAGGTCGTTCGAAAGAAAGATGCCCCAGGAAGTCGAGCGACTCACGTTCAAAGTCGAAAGGGAAGAAGAGTAAGCTAAAGTGCTGGTTTTGTGGCAAATTAGGGCATTTAAAGAAGGACTATTGGAAGCGACAGCAGCAAACTTCAAAAGCAGAGTCTTCGACAGAGAAGAAGGAGGTGAATACGATAGATACAGGTTCGACATCTGGTTCAGGTATGAGTGATGAAGTATTATCAGTTAATGTGTCAAATCATGGTCAACATTGGTTGTTAGATTCCGGTGCATCAAACCACATGTGTATCCATAAAGAATGGTTTAAAGAATATAAATCAATTAATGATGGTGATGTATACATGGGTAATGATGTAACATGTAATATTGTTGGGATTGGGAGCATACAACTACAAATGTTTGATGGGACAACTAGAATATTAACTTATGTGAGGCATGTACCAGATTTAAGAAAAAACTTGATTTCATTAGGAGCACTTGATTCAAATGGATATAAAACTGTAATTCAAGGTGGAGTAATGAAAATTTACAAAGGCATCTTACTATTTATGAAAGCTAAGAAAGTAGGAAATCTATTTCAGTTAGAAGGAGGTACAGGGTCAGCTTTTGTGTCTATTGTGTCTGCACATGACAGTAATTCCATTCACTTATGGCATCAAAGATTGGGGCATATTAGTGAAAGAGGGTTGAAAATTTTGGCTGATCGCAAGTTACTTCCAAATCTAAAGTCTGGAAAGTTAGATTTCTGTAAGCATTGTCTGTTTGGAAAACAAAGTAAACAAAAGTTTAAAATAGGCAAATATACTAGTAAAGGAATACTTGATTATATCCATTTAGATGTTTGGGGATCAGCCCCTACAACCTCATATGGTGGTTCGTCTTATTTTGTATGATTTATTGATGACTTTTCTAGGAAGGTGTGGGTCTACATGTTGAAAAGAAAGTCTGATGTTTTTTCAGTTTTCAAGCAGTTTAGAGC
>APFE030823793.1:0-11580 GCA_000404065.3 Pinus taeda | reverse complement strand
AAAGAAAGATTTGGTTCATCCATGTCTATGGTTAGGTGGTACATGGAAGTCCCGAACTTGGTTGGATTTTCCTATGTTTAATAAAAGCTAAATTATCTTGCTTTTGTACTTATTTATATGTGGATTTAATGGTTTCTATCTCACTATTATTTTCATGGTTTTATGTTGGTTATAAGCATGGTTAATTGATTGGTTCACGTCATGGTTATTTCATATATTTACTTGTAATTGTTTAAATGATGGATGCAAGACCTAATTGATGTCATAACAGTGCAAGGGAGAAGGTGGTGATCCTTATTTTCATGTCTCATAAGATTTTTAACTCATTCATGCTTTGTCTTATATCCTAGACCTGTAGATTGCATTGATGCCAAGTGTTTGACATAATTTCAGTCCTAGTTGGGGATGGTTAGGCCTAGTCCTGGAGTTAGTTTTTTCTTTATTAGTCTTGTCACCATGTGTTTAATGGATTCTTGAAGTTACAGCAAGTTCTGGACAATGGCTAGAATTCTGAGCTTGAAAAATGCCTTAAATCTCGTGGACTCTGGCACAGGTCTACTGGAAATGGTCCTTGGACATAGGCATGTAGGCTTGTGGGAGTTTCTAGAGCTCTCCAAATGCTGGCATGATCATAGCATGGGAGAGTCCATAGGTTTAGTAGCTTAAAAACTCAGTGGGAGCCAGGGGCATGATACCTGAGTGGTTGGAATGGTTCCTAGGAGTGTTGTTGCTAATGTGGAAGGTATGTTTGATGTGTTTCCATGGATTCAACTTCCTTAAGGTCACCTAGAAGGTTGAATCATATCATAGTAGCCTCTCATCACATGTTTACCTCAGTTGGACGGTTGCTTGGGCAGATGTGGGAGGAGGGTGTTACAAGAAATTTGAATTTTTGTGATATATTCTAATGTAAACATGAATTAGTTGGTATTTCATCCTTGAGGAACAATGTATAAATATGAGATCCAAGAATCTTCTGCTACTTAATCCAAGTTTCTTGTAATAAAAATGAATGTCATCAAGATTAAATTCCATTATGAAATAATGTATGTTATCTTGTTGATGCGATCCATCTATGTCATAATGATGTTATGTCCGCAAATTATTTTGAGGAATAGAAGCATTATTTGATGATCAAGTTGTTCAAGAAGAACCTGATGTAATACATGATTTAGAACACTTGGATAAAACATGGGACTGTGTGAAGTTAAAGAATATCTCCTACAAGGAGTTAGGGTTTGGATTATTTTCTAGGGTTCTTGGACAAAAATCTAGAGTAATCTAATCTTGGTGAAAAATATATATTTGAGTTTTTGACATTAGGGTTTTTTATCAAAACCTATGATATGGATCAAAACCCTAGGATGATTTGTTGAAACAAAGAAAAACTCTAATGATGTCTAGATCAATAATATTTAGAAGTAAAAGATCAAGAGGGAGTTGTAGTTGTTCATAAAAGATAAGTGCTCTATCTCTCTTCTTTTACTATTATTGATTTCTTTAGTAAATCTAGCCTCTTGATTTTTTTTCATTTCTTGATTATAACTATTCTTTTATGATCTCCCAAGAGAGGATTGAAGGTACATACTGAAGATTTTCTAAGCTAGAGAAGTTATAATATCAAAACAAAGTCTATGACTAGTCCCTAGATTAAGAGGGAGCTTTGAATCTTGAAAACTAAGAAAATCTGACTCGTGTCATTATAGATATCCAAGGATTAACAAAGACCTTGGCAATGGAACCAAGTCGTTACCATGCAAATATACATTACTAGACCTGCCTAACAATTATAGATGATTTAACCTATCATTTTTGGACGCCTGTTTGTTTTGACTGGCATTTTTTCTAGTCTCTGAGAGGTGTACCTAGGGGTTGCATGTTCTTTTCATATGTATTGATTTGTGTAAACACTCATTCGATTAGTGAAAATAAACCTCATTCTTGAGTTGTTCATATTGTTGGAAAATGTAGCTATGTTCGGTCTTCATAATTGACATTCACTGGAAACTACTAAAAATGTGGTATCAAAATATTGATGGAGCACATGGAGAATTCACTTAAATATTCATGTTGAAAGGGTGGCCAAGTAAATATTTATTCAGGAACAATTAATGGTTTGATAGCAAGGGTTTCTTATGTTGTTTAGAATATGCATTTAGAATAGAGTAATCAATTTCTGAGAAAATGTGGAAATGAATCTTTGTTCCTAAAATTGATATTTGCTAAAGTCTTGGATCCATCAATCACAAAAAGGTATTACCAGATTGTGGATATGAAATATTGTTGGTAAAGACATAGAGATTTGGTCTCCTTAGAAGGAATCATCTCTGTCTTTAAGAGAACATGTACAAACAACCCTTTGATCGATAGCTAGAAGTGCCAGCTATTGAGTAGAATGCCAAGCACATGGAGTTGCAATCATTAGTTTTGGGTAAAAGCATTTACATGGATTAGTGCTTAATCATAGTCCTAGTTTGTTGAAAGATTAAGGAAATTGCCTCAGTGAGATCATAGGAAAATACATACCTAATAATATGTCTTGTGGGTACATTTATCCTAACTTAAATTATGAATTAAATGAAATTATAAAACAATGTGTATTGGCCTTTAAATTTGTGGTTATCGTTCAACCATTAATTGGAATGCTCTATTGTAACACCCTCTACAAATTGAGTACGAATGGGATGTAATAACTTATCCATCCCTATATGCTATAGTCCTCCATAAAGGGGGAAAACCCTAAATTTACCCATTGTTGGGCAATTTTTGGGGTAGTTAGGCGAAAAAAACCCAAATTTGGGGTTTGAAGTAAAGTCTACTGGGAAAAAAAAAAAAAAAACCTTAAAATTTAGGGTTTGAAATAAAGTCTATTGAATCATTAAGGAAGAGACCCCTTTAGGAAATCTATATATATGAGAGGGATGAATTCATTTTGGACTATCAAGTGTGAATCAATTCATTTGTATTTGAGAATTAGCTCTGAAGGTTTTAAAACCTCTCTCTTTTGTCAATTTCGGTGGTGAAAGATTCCACCCTAGTTGACATCCTTCTCTTTTTCTCCTAGTATTGGCATAGGATTTCTACCCAAGGCAACAATTTTTGTGAGGGTTAATCACCATTTGGGAAACAACTTATGTAACAATTAATCTTTGTTTAGGAAACGAAGTTCTTTGAGACCTTAATCCTTGATTATGGGTACAATAGAAATGCAACGAAGTTTTCTGTTGAGATTAATCTCTTGTTGTAGGCATGATAGAAGGAAAATAAAGTCGTTGTTGACTTAGATCCCTTGTTCTGGGCATAGTAGAAGGAAAAAAAAGCTCATGGTCTCTTGTTTTGGGCAAAAGAGTATCACCAAGGAGGTAATGACATCATCTATTTACTCTTGAAGGGATTATGTAGAATTTCAATCTCCATCACAACATTGAAGCGAAGCGAAGATTTTTTGGGAGATAGATGGGTCTGTTGAAGGCCCAAAAAAATGTAATTTTTTCACAGTCCAAGATTGGAGGCTTTAATACAGATCGAATCGTCCTTCCTATTGCAGCAAAGCTCGAGTTTTAGACCAACAACTATTTTGGGAAGCAAGGGAAACAAGGATCTCTGGCAGCGGGGGTTGCTTATGGAAGAATCCAAAATTTGTTTAATTGAATTATCCATCCTATAGTTGTCCACTAAAGTAGGAGGAGGGTTTAATTTCAGTTGTAAATTCTAGTTAGGGTTTGTTGTTTAATTAGTTGGTTTTGTTAAGTGAGAATCATATTGTTGTGTGACTTTTTTATGAACAAATGATTGTGTGTATTGCATTGATAAGTACAGTGCACTGAATTTGATTCATTGGATATTTTATGTTATGTCTATTGATAAATTTTGTTAAAGGATACCTTGATTATTTGAAGTGTAATTGGTGACAGGTAGCAATGTGACTGCATCAGGTAACCATGAAAACCACAAACATAAATATGACCAAAAACCCAATGAATAAAACCCTAGTCTTATTCCTACAATTAGCTCCTTGGTTCACGAACAATTGAGAAGAGGTTGAAAGGATTACATTTTTTAGTCTCTGACTATTGCGTGTTCCCACTTAAATCCTTTGATCAATCTCCATAGCACACCAAGCTAGCTCACCACAAGACCTCGTAACAAGATGAAGGGGAAAAACTTATTCTCACTCTTCACTTGCACGCACATGCGAATGAAATGGAAGGGAAGGAAAGGAAAGGGAACTCGTAACGGGATGAAAGGGAATTCCTTGTTCTCTCTCTTTGCTTGCAGAATGAAAGGAAAGGGAACATCGATGGTGGAAATCAATAATGGTAAACAAAAGCCTTTTGGGCATCCCCAATTTGCTTCCCCAAATGCAAGTCCCACTTGAATTATAATATTTTAAAAATATATTAGAACATATTGTAATGTAGCATATCATTTTCCAAAATATTTAAAGAGATATAAAGAAATCATAGGCATAATTATTTTTCAATAATGACATATAATATAAGATAAATATTTTTAAAATAGAAAATCATAATATTATTCAAAAATAAATATGCATATACATTTAAAAACTATTATCAAAATGATAGATATTAAGAGGTGTTTCAAAATGTTGACATTAGTTTGTTTTATCTATATTGGACCCCACACACATACATTCATTTTCATTAGAGAAGACAATGCGTACACATTTGAAAAATATTACCAAAATGATAGAGATTCATATGAATTTGCAAATTCCAACATTAATTTATTTTATGTAGTATGAATTGTCAGGTATGGTAAGCCACACTAAAATTTAAAGTAGATGTGTTGGTTAACATGTACACTTGTAATAGTATTTATTTCCAAAATAGTGAATTTTTAAGAACATGTGAATTATGAAATACACCCTTGCACTACACAACTACAAAAACATAAACTTATCATCATGATACTTTTCAAAATGATGCAATGATAATCATCCTCATCATTTTCAAAATATTAGCACACATGTGAAGGCCCGATAAATAATTCATATACAAATATCAATTATCTTGCATAATCAATCCCTATAGGTCCTTAACTAGGTGATGCATATATAATTATTTTTGTGTCATATATTTGGTTGTTCAAGGCCCTATCCATCACCCATATATGCTAGAATCATTATTTACAACCATAAACATTTCCTTTGTTTCCAAAGTCATCATCAAGGTCATGAGACACATCCCTATTGTGTAAGATCTTGCAATTATTTACATATTATACGAATAGGAATAAATATCGTTATATGTCATAACACTTATGTGGTGGTTCAGTGCCTCACTCCAAATCTATGAGCTCTAGAAGCTTCACATTATAAGTAGGACCATGGTTTCAGTTCTTGAACCATGGTCAAGACGTTAAGACCCATTATTACACCCTTAGTTTCCATTTCAAAACCGTTAGAAATACCTTAAGACCTATTAGTGATACATAAATCCTTTCATATAGTAACTTTTCCCATCTATTGTTCCCTCTAGAAAGTATTTAGAAATATTCATCCACAACTCTAATTTGAGTCTTGAAACCATACCATATCTTCAATGCATGCATCTACGATATCCACATTAAATTTCAATGCATACAAGCAAAAATTGCAAAAATTTCAATGTTGGCCCCATTCACATGTCACTATGTGTGGGGTTATTAATAAGATCATATAAATTTCCTCCAATAATGAGATTCTCTTGGTTTCAATAATAATATAATATTCTCAACTAAACAAGGCCAACCACGTGAAGGTGGAATCTCATATTCCCCGCGCACACGCCCCCCCGGGAAGAAATAAAAAATAAATAAATAAAACCATCAGTCTCAATATTCCCAACACCCAATTATTCTATTATAAACTATTTGAAAGCACCACTGTAAGAATAAACCATATATAGAAATTACTAAAAAAAAAATATTTAAGTTAAATGAAAGAGAACAAATCTACAACTGAAAACATATAAACCCATACCTCGTACATTACAACATTTTGTTATTATTAAGCTTCTTATTCATCTATCATATCAACATTTATGCCATCCGCTTCAAAAATGGAATTGAAACGATAAGAAATTTTAACATCATCATCAATGTCATCATTTCCAATAATCATATCATCATCCATATCATCATGACAAACATCATCTCCTACATTTGGTTCAACTTCTTCAAGTTCTTCATCTGACAGTACATCATCAATATCATCTTCATCAAAAACATTGTCTCGAACATCTCCTTAAACTTCTTCGACATCTTTGTGATCTGACACATTATCATTAATTAATTTCTCCTTTACACCATCATCCACTTCAACATTATCATCTTCTTCTGCTACATTATACTCCACCGGCCTTCCACTTGGATCATATCTAACAACACGCGACCATCCTGCTCTACCTAGAACCTTTGAGTAAAATACTTGTTCACATTGGCTTGGAAGAACATGGAAATCCAATCGTGGCTCAAATTATCTTGTATTAACCATGGTAAATTCATTAGCATGTCGAATAAAATTTCTATCAAGATGATGTTCATTCATTTGTAGTATATATGATTTCATGTCGAATAGAACCGTTTTGAAGGAATCAAAGTCAGACTCAATTATGTCATCCAAATACCCATAGTATTGATTTTCAAAGACTTGTGGATGTCTGTCACTTCTAGAGGAAACATTAGTGACCTGGAAGACTGTAATTATTCCACAATCAAAAGTTTTTCTATTTTCATCCAACTTTTTGGTGTGAAACTTACAACCTTTGTACCACATAGCCTTGTGGTGTTTCAACTGCAATATGCCAAACACATAAAAAATGCATTGTCAATTAATAAACATATATATATATATATATATATATATATATATATATATATATATATATATATATATATATATATATATATATATTATATATATATATATATATATATATATATATATATATATAATATATATATATATACATAACTTGGAAAATATTCTTATCGATTAGCTATATCAAATGGCCGATAGGCCCTAATTACAGTGTGATATTACTTGCAAATACCATCAAAACTCTATGTTTATATATATTGTATATATTTTTATATGAACAGTAGTTGTATACCCTTTGAGGGTAATTTTGTACAGACTTATATTTTTGAAGGTACGACCTAACTTACTGCATATGCCTGTTAGGCATCTACAACATGTAATTTTCCAACTAATAGAAAATTATGTTTTTTCCGCGGGGAAAAAAAACTTGGAAAAGATCTGAAAAAACACACCTACATTCACATTAATAACATATTTATAAAATAAAGTAATAAATATTACAAGCCAATGAAAATGCATGTTTGCATGTTTATCTTTCAAATCATTTTCTAAATCAATTTCTCTCTACGTAAGATTGTCATCTTGGTCATGACTAGCTTCTTTAACTAATGCATACACCCCTTGCCATGATAATGTACCATGATATTGTTCACATACTTCAATCCATGGCTTCATGCAATCAAGATTATTTGCAATAGATAAATGTAGTGCATCCCACTCTCAACCAATTGTATCATAAAATCATAATTCACCAATAAATATTAGTTGCAATGGTCAATATTAATAACTGATGAAATAATAAAAAGTAAATAAGTATGATATACACAAAAATGAAAAGTTATATATATAAAGTTATATATATGTATGTCTTATAAATATCCACATTAAATATGTAATTACTTTTCACTTTCGTCATTCTACCTTTCCCCAACAAGTGCTCCCCTTCATATTTTTTCATGGATTTCACATCCCAAATGCAATCCACATGCATGTTTTCTACTAATATAGGAAGATACATAGTAATGTACACCATGGATTGATATTCTATATATCCCTCCATCATAGGACCCTTAGTATGTGCTCTTTGTCTAACCAAAACCTTCAATGGTTTCGAGTGCCTATCCACCATCCACATTGACCTTGTGTGTATAGGTCCACACAATTCAATCTCCTCAACTTGGTGTATGAGGTAGTGTTCTTGTGCATTGCAAAATGCTGGAGGTAGATACTTTTGCATTTCACACATTAGCCGAGGAATTTCTCTCTTCCAATGCTTTATATTGTCTTTATGTATTTCTTTCAACAACAATCATCTACAAATTATGAAAGCAGATAAGTACATGTTTAAAAAAAACATAATATATTGCATTACAAGTAAAACACATTGTTATTAATTTGATTGAAAACTAATTAAAAAACACTTGACCTATAAATCGTTACTTACCTCATGCATTTGCCAAGATCATATATAACTTGTTTGACGGTGTTTCCAAAGTCGTCTAAGAGAGATAGAGATAGAACATACTGTAACAATAAAAATGAATCGTTATTTGTTTGATCCAAAGTAGAAAAAAAAACCATATGTATATATACTAATATGTAAATATATATACCATAATAATTACCATAATGAAGGTATGTAAATTGTGTGTTTGTACCCCACCAAATTCACCTTTCTTTGTTAAGATATTATTTATGTTTGAAGAAACTTTTATGGTAAATTGAATTCTTTGAATGGCCTCTTTTATATCATCACTTTTCTTATTTATTAATAACCATGGAAGGTTGTTTCAATCTCCATTGTTATTTGATCGTATCCCACTCTTCATTACATCATTGGCGTCCACAATGTCTTTACAAATTTTTTGTATTTTTTCTTTATCCCTCATACCATTTATGATCTGCCATAAATTTTCTACCACATTCTTCCCGATATGCATTGTATCAAATAAATGAGTTATTCTTAGGTGGTCATAGTAGGGAAACCTCATGAATTGAGTAGGATGACTTTTCATTCCTCATGGAAGCCCATGTCCCTCACGATGATTTCTGTTATATTCCAACTTCCCTAGGTGAGGTGTCATTCTTCGTGGTTTTGATCCAGACTCTTATTTCCCATTGAAAAGATGCTTTTCAGTAGCACAATACCTATGGTTCCTAGACAGGAAGTGTCTATACTCATCAAACACTTCATTTCCTAAATGTGTTGAATGAAAAGATTTCATCTTAGGACCACAAATTGGACATGCAAATTTACCCTTAGTTTGAAGGCCTATAAGAGATGGATTAATGTCAATATAAATGAAGGGATTATTTGAAATACATGCATGCTATGATCTAATTGAAATAATTATATACTATTAAAGTGCAATGGAATGTTACATACCACAAAAATGTGTTAGTCACGGGGCACCATGAATTGTCCATACAAGTATGCCATGGAATTGAAATTGCTTATGCCTTATTGGTTTACAGATGTCATACATAGTGATGCCGAACCATAACTTCATTAACTCCTTGATAAGAGGCTCGATATATACATTCATATCTTTAACTTGGTACTTAAATAATTATCCAAAATTACAAATAATTACTACTATGATATATACATATAAGTAAATAAATAAATATAACATATTATTTAACAAATAAGACAAATGAAAATGTTACAATATTCAAAACAAATAATGTAAACAAATACTTGGAACAATCATTGTCAACATAATGTGCTCCCTCTTTATTGACATCCAAGGAGGAAGGTTATTGTTGATAACAAAAATTGGTCATACTGAGTAAATAGACCTGAGCTCTCCAAATGGATTAACACTGTCAGTTTCCAATGAAGGCCTAATTACGAGCTTCATGTTTAAAATGCGTCCATTTTTCCTCAATTTCCCTAAATGCATAACCATCTGCAGGCATTCGAAGAAAATCATCTTCACTTCTCTTTTGTGCATGTAAATCCATAAGCTTTGTTATGCTTTCACACTTGAACAATCGTTGCAAATGTGGAATTATGGGAATATGACAAAGAACCTTTTGAGGCACCTTGTTTGTTATTTGAGCAGTTTGAAATCTATTGTTGTTACATTTCGGGCAATTTGTTTTCAATGCATGTTGTCCATAATATATAATATGGTCATTAGGACAGGCATCTATAGCTTGATACTCCATTCCAATTTCTTTCATAACAACACATAAATCTCAGTATGTGTGAGTTAACTCATTTGGTAATGGTAATAGAAATTCACCTAACAATCTAGTACAACATAAAAAATCACTAGTTAGTGTAAAGAATATTAATCATAAATATTTCAATCTTATTTTACACATTAATTAACACTAAAAAAAGGAAAAAACCAACCTTTCATGTGATGAAACATATTACATTATACCTTAGGGTTTGTGTCATACAAGTGTTTGACAAACCATTCAAAACATTTAATCTCACCAACAATAATGTAGCAGAGGGAATATTTGATCTTGAGCCTTCATAAAGTCATGTCGTTGCCATCTCTAGCACAGGTTTATCATCACAAACAACATCTTCATTCTCATCGACACCTAGCACATCTTAGATCAATTTATTTGTGCCATCATGTGGAACTATCATGTCATCTTCTTACATAGGATAATTATCTTGAACTTCAATATTTGTTCCATCTTCCTCAACTTGTAGAACATCATTTCTAGCATTAATACTTGGTGTAATATTCAAATCACAGTACCTAGGGGGGCACCTCCACTTTATAATAATTTCAAACAATCATGTGAAATAATTAGTCTACAAAACAAACATTATAACAATAAATATTTTTACAAAAATGATTAACATAAAGAAAATATATATAATGATTCATAAATAGAATGAGCTTACCACCGGATGATATTTGTTTCCCCCTTCAATGTACCCATTCTTCCTACAATGTTTATCAACTGTTTCATATGAAATTATCCACGGAAGTCTGCACCTACTAGAATTGCAAGTGAAATAACATTTCCCTTCATGGACCCCTTGTGGATTAGTTGATCCCCATCTAACGTTTTTTTACATTCTTCTTGCGACCCAAAAACAAATATATAAAACAAAATCTATTTTCACTCGCAAAAAGGACCTTATAACCTTTCATAATTATTATAGTCATATCAAAAATGTTGCAACATTTCTTACATGTGGGATATTTATATATCTATTTATTGTTGTAATTGCAACGTTAGATGACTAGCCAAAGTCAAAGATGACCAATCAAATAAATGATCAAATTAACCTCGGGATGTAAAAAACCATCGCTCGTCGCAGTTGCGACAATATATGTCATTTTCCACAATTCTGACACCAAACATAGTTAGTCTGAGATGAACCACTTCTGTCATCTCAATCGTGACACATAATAAATAATACATCGCAATTATGACTCAGGACAGATATGCCATCATAATGGAGATGAACACAAGCACCAAAACTAAAAAAATGACATTTTTATTGACCTTTGTGACAATATGGGCCATACCGTCAGACTTTATCATCGTAATTTAGTCCTATATGTAGTAGTGCCAATCACTCTAACAATTCTCCATAACTTCTTGGGCCTTGTTAAATTCTACTAAAGGTTCATGTTATGTTTCTCTCACATCACTTGGCCCTTAATTTAAGTAACCAAGGGTGGAGCTAAATCATTTTTTCCTAATCTAAGTTGCAACAAAAAGCATTTGAGGATCTAAAACACCACCGATGCTCCGCACTATCCCTCACCTTT